>JAAAJI010000003.1:0-42466 GCA_010883475.1 Exophiala phaeomuriformis | reverse complement strand
AATGTTGCATTAGCCTCGGCCAGCTATGCTCCGGACACGCGATACTGGGACGTGTTGCCAACCTAGATACGATTGATATGATAACTTGGCATGGACTCTTCAGCCAGAACCTTCGTTGAAATCATAACGCGCCGACCAGTAAGAGCGTACAAATACTCCTCATGCTTACTCCAATTCAATCCGGCAAAAGGTACCTTTTATACCCCGAACACACGTGTATAGATCTCTCGCGGACGATTGGACAAAGCTTTTCGCATGCAGGAACAGCGACGTTCTGAACGAACGCCAACAGTTTGTTACTACCACTGTAGTTGTTGTTGCTAGATACCTTCGGTCCCCGGTTTCGGCAACTATTGCGGTCATGAGGCTTCGAAGCACGACAGCTTCTTGTATACAAGAAGACACCGGTGGAATACTAGTCCTTAGTAGTAGAAGTAGTGGTTGAGAGAGTGGGCTTTGGAAAAATGGAATTCTCGCTTGGTGGAATCAATCGGCCACTGCAACGAGCATAAATAAAACGAGCTCACATCCCCAGCGTTACAAGCGAGCTTCCAGAGTGAGCGAATAAACAAACGACTCTACATCTCCGTCTACTACTACGCTCCTCGACTTTCACGAGTTGAGATCAGCATTTCTCCGGGTCGTTGTATTCTCATCATCCGCCGCCATGATCGCTGCCGCCTCGCTTCTGGCCGTTGCGCTGCCCCTGGCGCTCAAAGTGTCCGCAGCACCACTTCCGGCGTCGGCCACAGCTGAAGGGCTCGACATCTCTCAGGGCTTGCAGAACATCCTGGCCAACACCCACGGCAGCGACGCCTACACCTACCCGACCGACTTGACGAGGGGCATAGTACCGGTAAGTTTGAATTATTCCTCTCACCCCTTATGCCCACGAGCACCCAACAAGCTGCCTGAATCAAATCGCATCAAACGCCAACACCATGGTTCATGACGGCCACAACAGCTATTGTTTACATACCACCTACATGGTAGTGGTAGCTGTCGAAGTCCCCTACCCCATCTCACCTACCCTCCTCCCGAATATGTGGACCAACTGTTGCTTTACCTCGTTACACAATTGATATCTTATCGACACAAATGTCTAACAAAATCTTCAGAAACCAATCCATTCCCACAACGACTACTGGCGCGATGTGCCATTCTATACAGCCCTGTCCGTCGGCGCAATCTCCGTCGAAGCCGACGTATACCTATACAACGACACACTATACGTTGGCCACGAGATCTCAGCCTTGACGTCCAAACGGACCCTGGACTCATTATACATCCAACCGATCCTGGACGTATTGAAGCGCGAGAACCCGAGCTCGGAATTCGTGCCGAAACCAACTCACAACGGCGTGTACGACACATCGTCCGGCCAAACACTGTACCTGTTCGTGGATCTCAAGTCGGCAGGCAACACGACGTGGCCGGCCGTTGTCAAAGCGCTTCAGCCGCTCCGGGACGCCAAATACCTGACCACCTGGAACGGAACGGGCATCACCTGGGGTCCCGTCACCGTCATTGGCACGGGCAACACGCCGCTCGACCAGGTCCAGCCCGTCCAGCAGCGCGATTACTTCTTCGACGCCAACTTGGCTCTGCTCAAGACCGACCAGGCCAACATCACTGCGGGGGTCTCGCCCGTCGCATCCACCCAGTTCAGCAAATATATTGGCGAGATCGAGGATGCCAAATTCAACGATACTCAGCTGGAGATCCTGCGTGGCCATATTGAAGAGGCTAATAAGAGAGGCATCCTTGCCCGGTACTGGGATACCCCGGCCTGGCCGCTTAGTACCAGAAACGCCGTCTGGACTACGCTGGTCAATGAGGGTGTGGGGTTGTTGAATGCCGATGATCTGCCTGAGGCTGCTGGCTTTGGTGGTGTCGCTGGCTTTTGGTAGTAATCCTAAAGTCGGGTGGTAATGATGGAACTCGGTTGTTCGGCGGGTTCGCCGGAGAGAGATATAATATATGATGCAGAAAGGAACCAGAATGCGGGAAACAAGATCCCATCTCGATGAGGGAAAAAGAACCAAGAACCATATAGACATGTATATATTTGCGGGTAGCACCCATAATAACCAGTTGCGATACTACATCAGTCGACAGAGACATGGCCTCATCAGGAAAAAGCTCAGCTGGAACCGCTTTGCAAGGCAGACTGGTCTTTCCATCGGGTGGAAGCAGTCAGCACATGTAACATGACATAGCACTGATCGCTACGAGCAGCTCAGTATGTAGCTACCTATAACCGACTCTTTTCCTTCTTAACAAAAGCACCACTAGCCACAACATCATAATCCGCCCCCTTCCTCCAGCCCATCCAGTCCTTCAGGGCATCTTCGGCGCCCTCACCAGGTTTCATTGCCTTTCCCCTCCAAGGGACACCGACAGGTCTCGCCGGCGACTCCGACAACCCAACAATAGGGCGATGGTCATATCCACTAGCTTCCATCTCGGCATGTTCCAGCACGGGAACAACACAAGCATCCGTTCCGTCAAATATATTCTCCCACTCCTTCCTCGTCTTCGTCTTGAATCGCTGTGTAAACACCTCACGCATATACGGCCAAGCGCGTTTATCCTCTCTATCCAAACCTTCGTGGGGAACAACCTCATGTGTCTTCAGCCCCAATCCCTTGAGCAAGACCTCAAAAAACTGAGGCTCGAGGGCTCCGACCGAGACATATTTTCCCGGATCCTTACACTCATAACACCCGTAATAAGGACACCCACCATCCAAAGTATTTGTACCTCGCGGACCAGACCACATCGCCTCCTTCGTCAACAGCCGTGGGAACGTCCCCAAGTAACTCACCCCGTCGACCATATTGGCCGAAACCACTTGTCCCTTCCCACTGGTCTGGCGTTGAATCAGGGCCAACAGAACACCCGTGAACGCGACGTGGCCTCCACCCGCAAAGTCCGCGAGAATATTCGCCGGCGGAAACGGCGGCTGGTCCCGCGGACCGAGCATGGACAATATCCCCGACGCGGCGAGGTAGTTGATGTCGTGGCCGGCCATGGCGCTGTATTTCCCGTCACGACGGAACCCCGTCAATCGCACCACGATCAGGCGGGGGTTTCGTTTCAGGAGGACTGCTGTTGGGTCGAGACCTAGTTTTTCCAGTACGCCGGGTCGGAATGGGTCGATCAGGACGTCGGCTTGGGAGATGAGTGATAGAAATAACGATTTGGAGTCGGGGCTTTTAAGGTCCAGAGCGATTGAGGCCTTGCGCGATGTCAAGAGGTCGTTGGTCGGTGTTGGTATCGGGTTGGGGCGGTCGATTCGCAGGACGCTTGCGCCCCAGTCGGCTAGGAGGAGGCCGCAGAATGGTCCTGTTGGAATGGGAATTGTGTTAGTTGGTAGGATAGTATGGGATACAGATATCTGGACAGATTGAAGGAGTAGGTACCGGGTGCTAGGCCTGCGAGCTCCAGGACTCGGAGGCCCGTCAAGGGCGGATTGCTCGTCGTGGACATGTTGTTGAGTCTGTCGGGTGCGGATACGGGCCTGTTTCTGTTCTCGCCTGTCCAGTTCCGCGAGACTTGTATCTCTCAATTCGAGGAATCAAGAACGTGTGTCACATGCAGGTAGACAGACGGCGACTACATTTGGAGCAGACTGCAAATCTGCAAATATATCATATCATGATGTCCAGATACTGTGGCCGACACTTTGTGGTTCGGGCCTAGGTCGTCAACAAAAAGTGGCCGACGATCTCCGGCTTGGAGTGGCAGATACCGAGGCTGGGGTTTTCTGGGGGCAGGCTTCCTCCGAAATGCGGGGACTCGGACCGCCAGGTTGGACTTGGAAGCATTGATTGGAGCAACAATGTCTGGCTATGATTATTGGATACCAGGTCTTTTCCAATGCTACAATTTCAAGTTGGACTCTTCGGACCTGGGTACCGTAAGGATTTATTCTCATTATTCGGAATACTGCAAACTGCTCGATTAAAGTTAATTCATGATTCTCCGTTACTTTGTCATGATCATATATCAACATGTCTCATCTGCCATTCATATCCATTACTCAAATAATTTGAGAAGTCAACCAGAACCTCCCAACTCATCTCATTCCATTTCATGGAAATACGTCCAGCATTTAGCGTCTTGTATCGTCGTGTGGGTTGCGTGTCCTCATCACCGTCATTTGTGAGCCATCACTGCCTGCCTGACTGCCAACCAGCCTAGCAGCAAATCTCGCAACATTCGAAACAGGCCAATCCGGCACACCTACAACGAATGAACATGCATTAGCGACCAGCGGAGAGGCAATGAAGGGGTGATCAGAGACACGAAAAGAAAGGAAGAAACGATCCACTGCATGGAAAATCGGTAGGTACATAAGAGCAAACCAGGACTTACAACCCACAACAAATGGCCGCGCCATCCCCTCCCCCACGAAGTCTCAAGGGCTGCTGCTGCTGCTGCTGCTGAGTGTCCCTTGTCGCGCTGTCATCCGCGGTATTCATGTTCATTGGTCCTGGAGCGGTCTGGCATCAAAGTCAGCCATGAACAGATTCATATTGTTCTCAAGCAAGATAGTCAGACTCTTTTCCGGTCTTCCGCTCTTCCTTGTGAACCTGATCGACCAAGGGCAGGGGAACATGATGGCCATGATCAGTGGGGTAAGGAAGGATCGTGAGAAGACTGTGCAACCTCGCTCCCTCGCTCTCCGCTTCTTTCTTCTCGGCTTCAGAACTCCCCTTGTCAGGATCGTACTTGTAGCTCCGGGGCTGAAAGCTACAGTAGTCATGCAAGGTGATACCACACCAGACCCGACCTTAGAGCCCAGCCTGGTTCACAAAGTGACAGATAGACATCGCCTGCCTCTGGAAAGAGAGACTCGGCCCACCGCCACCATTGCTGACATTCGAGTCGAGTCGGGCCTGAGAAGAGTAGAAGCAAAGGACAAGGCATGCTATTATTGTCATATCCCGAAACAACAACTCTGTTCTTTTTTCAAAAAGATCACAAGTGCAGTACTCACAGGCTGTTGATTGACGACCCCGACAGTAGTATCAATCTGCTGCTGCTGTAGCTGCTGGTCGTCGGCTTCAAGTTCCGCTGGTTGCCGGCTCTGCTTCGGGGCTGCACTCGGAGTTGTTTGATTAATCGCCATGGCACACAGTCTTTTTCCTCAGGGCCTGTGGCTCTGCCTCTGACTTTGTGTCTGTGTCAGTGTCTAGTACGTGTGTACCTAGTATGTGTATGTGTACTTGCGCACAGTAGGGCCTAGATACCTAGGTACTCCAGTGCAGGTTTGGTCAGCTAAGTAAGGTATATATATAGTTTCGAAAGTTCGCAAATGTTGCCGTTTCTGTTTGAGGCCTTGTAGTGATAGTGCCAGTGAATGTCAGATTCCGGACCGCTGCCGGACGGACCGGCAAGGACCGGCGAAAGAGCCTCAGAGCTTGACTCACTGGCAGTTTCAGTGATGCCCTCCTCCTACTAGTAGGAGGTAAGGTACCTACTATTACTAGGTATGTCGTACAGAAATGCCCGTCTTATAGTAGGTCCTTCCAAATGACTGTTATATTGCTCAACTATGAACCCAACTTGAAGTAGCCAAAGGCTAGATGCCAGCACTACTACTCTCGTAACTGTTGGGTGTCTTCAGCACTCGTCTACCACTGCGGGAGGCCCCAAGAAACCGGTAGACCTTCAATGAATTAATCAATCAGCTTGCGGAGGATATATGTATATATCTGTAGCTACACCTGGTATCTTGCGTTGTGCACGTGGAAAAACCAAGGGCGACCAGGGGTTGTGCTGAGGACGCCGGACATTGAAAGGAAACGGAAACGTGAATACAAACACAAGAAGCAAAATGGTAGCTAAGCTATACATTCCAGTCGTGCGTGATTCTCATCCTGCTAAACCCCCTTGCATTGAATATCATAGAAACAAAACTTAGAGCCTGATGCATTTTGGAAAGAAGCTGGGTTGAATGTGATGAGCCGTCGTAAACATGTTTTGAAGGATGGTTGGCTTGCATGACTCAGATGTGGCTTGTTGGGATATGCGCAACTTCAGGCCGGAGGCTGCTGTCGTCCCCCCCAATCGCTGCGTAACGCCATCAGGCCCATCTTGTCTGCGAAAATAGTGGCCAACCAGTTCTTAACTCGATCCGTTGACCGATCTCTCAGGTAGATCTTTAGGCATTGCGGCTGGGACGGGGTCTTCGTCATCATCGTCTTCCAGTGCATCCAAGTCCTCCGGGTGTCTGTCGTGGTGCTTTTGTCAGCACAATCCAAGCAAGAAGAACAAGAACAATACATACCCTAGTAGGTTCTTGATTTGCTTCATTTCGTAATGTCTCTTTCGCCGTTCCTCAAACTGACGATGTTTCTCTTGTTCCTCTCTCGTTGGCATGCCCACTTGCTCTCTGATTCCATCACCATCGCTGCCCTCACTGACACTGACATGTTTCTCTCTGCTGCCCTCTCGGGATAAGGCATGCTCATCCCTCACGATGCGATCATCCTCGGAAGTCAGAGTTGGATTGAAGTCTTCTTCAGGTTCGCCCAGTTCCAGACCGGGAATATCACTTTCTCGACTTTTCTTTACTTTGGCGCCCTTGGCCAGATCGACTTCATCGACGTTAACGAATCGCGGGTCGATGGCGACATCTTCTTCAATTTCATCTTCGTCCATTGGGCCACCCCACTGGTAAGGGGTCTTTGGCTCGGTGATCTTCATCCGACTACCCTTTTCTTGTTCTGCCAGATACAGATTGGCTTCGTCCCATTTCAGGCGCATCTTCTCTTGCTCATCTTCCCCTTGGCTTCCGGGGTTGGCAGAGGAATGACGGCGAGAGGCGGACCCTCTTCGAGCGGCCGACGACGAACGGCGGTGGCCAGCATTCTGTAGTGTGTTCTGAAGAACCAGTTCTCTTTCTTCCTTGGGATCAAGCGGAGTTGTAGGTGGGAAATGGAACTCCTCCTTGGGCAGCGATTCGGGGCGGCCACTGGCAGAGGAGAAGGACGGATTTTTCAAGATGCCTAGGAAAGGAGATAGTTAGATGATATGCAGGATAAGGTACAGTGACAATCAGCTTACCTTTCGGCCGAATGTTGCCCGAGCCCGGTTGATGCAAGGGCGGAGGGGAAGTCCTGACTTCGACAGGCATTCCGGAGGTGGAAAGAAAGGCAGAGGAACAGTCAGGACGATAGATCAAAGGTCAATTGTAAGGCGACTGAGGATGTGTTGTTGGTGTTGTGTTTCCGGAAAAGCGGAGGCTGTACAACAGTGGTTGAAGTTGGGTAGAAGGTCGCAGGCGATACGCGAGTCAGGCGTACAGGCAACCGAGGAAATAAGCGAGCTGACCCTGCTGCGGTGGTAGCGGTGTGCGATAGCAGAAGGGGATCGAATGTCCAGAGGAGATATGGAGAACGGGCTGTCGTTCAAGTTGTGGTCGCAGTGGTGACAGACTGTGGTGGTTGCGGGAGTGGTTTGGAGTTGAGTGGATGTATCGTGGTGGATACAAAGGTGCTGGCAGTGTCGGAAAGAGATGCAGTGGGGATGTACGTAGTTTGTGGTTCGTGGTTGCGCCGGCTGGATGAGCCTCCAACGGACGAAGGGCGGCGACGAGGAAGTCTGTTGTCGGCGTTATAATATCACTCTGCACCCTCGATCCAAACTCGGAGAGAAGCAGATGGCCGGCTACTTCAGGCACACGCACAATATGAAAAGTAGCAGAGTTCGAGAGAAGGGAGAGTTTGTATCGTGGTTGATGTTGTCACAAGAGCAGCGGCATGTGAGAGAGAAGAGCCGAACATGAAGGCGCAGGCGATTATGTCAGGCGGTAGTAACCGAGAACGGTCACGTTACTTAGCAGTGGCCAGCCTAATAATGGTTAGAGTGGGAGTTAAGTGGTTTTGACTCCCGTGCTATTCCAATCATGGTCGTCGGCTAATAGACCTGGGTACTTTAGTATCACAAGCAACATTCATTGGCTGCAGGTGCTAGCTCTGGTGGACTCGGAACGCATGACATCAAATGACATCCACAAATAATCATATTCTCCGCCGTCAGACAAGTTTCGGACCTCCATAAAGTGGTTTGTTCTCTTATCCACCTGTCAACCTGTTTCGAATACGACGGCCTGACAGCATTTTCGCGTTTTGTTTGGAGGCTGGTTGCGGTCACGCGGAGGAGCTTGAAATTATTTTCGGCTTCTCGCTCCTTCCTCCCGGGTGCTGCTGCAGTGTAACGTCATCGGTGCGTCTCGCCGCATCTGCACTTGACTGTATTTGTATCTTTCTATCCAATGTCACCCGTTGGTAAACTGCCACAAGCACACCACTGCGCAAGCACCGCTTTAGTACTATGGCACCATTATAGGAGGTCGGCCTGTTGATCGCCAGGACGATTGACAAGAGGAGACTGTGGCAGAGTCGTAAGAAATACACACGTTCGGTTGGTGGCATGGCTTTTAGTATGATGATCTACAATGGTATCTCGTGCTCTTGCTCTCCCAAAGAGTTGGCGACAGAGGGGAGACGGCGACCCTTCATGGCAGATCCTACCCTGACTGAGGCATTGTATTTCTGTCTTCTGTCCTGGGTGTCACCAATGCTACTGCGACTGCTACTGCTACAGACACTCGTTAGTGGGATCCTCGTTTTGTGTCAAATCAATCTGCATCATATTCACTCAAAGCCTACAGCAGTGTGCCTCCGTTATCGAATACATGTGTATCAAACTAGACAGATTACCTCCCATGCATTTGTCGAAAGAAAATAGGTAAGGGCGGAAGAAGATCCAAATGCAGTAAACTCCGAGACCCAACAGAATGTACCACATCAACATGCATTCGCGTCGATGGTCGTCAGATTACCGCCCAAAAGCAAAAAGGAAAAAGGAAACCCCTCAGATAGCTGCAACGTGTCCGGCTCTTTCTTTCACCACTGGCTACATGTCTTCCTCAACTTGACCCCGCGGTAATCAACCTCCAGTCAGCCATTGCTGTGCATGGAACGAATCGCCTGACGCTCTTTCAATTTACTTTGTGCCACTGTGTCGCCGTTCGAGGCTGCTTGCTGCATCCAATGCAGCGCAAGACAGAGGGATTGGCTGCTTTGGTCAGACGATGCAGATCCAGATGCCAGTCCTGGTTGCTCTTGTTCTTCCTCCCACATCATTTCAGCCTTGAAGATTTCTGATGAGAAGGCCAAGGGCAGGCTCACGATGGGAAGTATATCAGGGTGCGTAAGGTAGAGACTCGCCAGCTCCCGTTGAGCAATTGCGTTTCCTTCCCGTGCCGCGATCATCCAGTACTCCATAGCCTTTAGGATTGAGGGTTCATTCACCTTACGTCGGGCCTCTTCCCTTTTGATTGAGTCTTTGACCACAATCCGGTCCGCCACATCAACCATGCACCGGCACACCTCGTCTTTCCAGGCCAGTGCTGCAAGCCCAACATGCAAAAACGCTCGCCCGGTATCCGTGTCGGCCAACGTCTGTGAGGAGGCGAAAGCAGCAATGTACTGCAGATCGCGGAAGATAGTTTTCGGCTGCAACGCGAATAACAGCTTTTTCAAAAGTGCCAGGAGGCTGTTTTCGTCATTGCCATCAACAGCAGATTCGCTTGACGGTGAAGAGCGTGCTTCAAGGCTTTGCTTTTCTTTACGTCGGCCGAGATTTGCTGATAGCAGGCTCGGGTTCAAACTGCGGCGTCGTCGATAGTCTTCTGAACCGGGGCTCTGCTCTTTTCCGCACAGGTCTCTTTCCTGAAGTGATTCTTGACGACTTTTTAGAAAAGCTTGCGCCAAAATTTCAAAGTCATGAATGGCTTTGAGTTTGAGATTTGGGTCCACATGCTCTTGCATTCGAGAAAGGATGTCGAGAAACGCACTGTGGTATGGATAGCTGACACCTCCGTCCTGGGGATCTTCAGGCAGCGGCGACGCTGTGGATGGTTGATTAGCTGCCTGCCGCGGGTTCGGAGCTGCACTCTGGCTTCGCCGCCGGGGTTTGCATTTTGCCTCACGAGAGCCGGCCGGTGGAGAGCATCTTGTGTCCATATTCAAGTGTAACCGTGCCATAACCGCTCGTTGTTCCAAGCGTTCCACGATAATAGGTGTGTGTCGCATCGTCTCCATCCACGCATCTGTCTCGCTTCCACAGCTCCAGACTGGACACCCAAGGTCGGACAGCAGCAGGCAAGTCAGATCCTGTTGCACTCGATCCAGGAAGTTCGCCTTTTCCACATTGGCATCAGCCAAACGATTCATGCCCGGGTCTTCGAACATTGACGCAGGCCTTGATTGCGATGAAGCCGACGTCACCGACCTTGGAATCGATTGTGGCGGCGACCAAAAGCTGCTACTTGACTCCAATGTTGTCACAGTCGCCGCTCGACCCGGAGAGCTGATCAGTGAAGACAGATCACTCCCAAAAAGATCCCTCCCCACCCTGCTTGAGCTCTGGCTAAAGAAAGATGCTCGGGAACCCACAAACCCCGTCCGGGATGGATATGAACTCGATGACAAAGGCTCACTCCAGACGCTGGGGGCTCTTGTACTTGGTTGGACGCTAAATGTCGTGCCGGCATGGATGTCGTAGAGGTTCCCTTCCCGACTGAACAGCTCGCTCGACCACAAGACTGGACTGTCGCTAAGGCTCTCCCCAACGAGCTTCTTGGTGGCAATCTTAACTTCCATGCAGAACCGATGGATCCTTTCTTCGCCTTTGCAGAAGTTGTCTATATGATTACGTTCAAGCCACTTCTTGATCAAGTCGATCTGCGGGTCTGAAAGTTTCCTGGGTCCGCCATGTTCTGCCGGAGCTTTCAAAATGTCTAGAGTATCGACCCGCGGTTGATCGAATAGAGATGATGCAGATGTATCTGATGTGGCCGGTCGACTCGACCCTGGGGACATCGGGCCTCGCTGGCTCGGTATGTAGCCTCGTAGCGTAGACAATGCCATGTTATTCAGAGCCGTGGAGATATTTTTAGCATCTTCGTAGGCACTAGAGCTTACCACATCCATCTTGTACCAGAGTTTCACTCGAAGTTTATCGAGCCAGGCGGAAAGGTCGGATATCTTCATCTTGGCATAGTCGTACAAGGCCTCCAGTTCAGCAACTTCTTGTTCTATTTGCCGGGAATCGTGCTCAAGTTGGAGCCGGCATGCTTTAAACCTCTCAGTCATAGGCCCTAGAACTTTTGTATCATCCCCCGTTAAGACAGTAAGTGGAAAGTGCTGGTGCAAAAAAGCGAGTGCGTCATGCCAGTACAGAGCTGCAACGCGGTCCGTCTTGGTGTGAGCTTGTCGCGCTTCTGCGGCAAACATCTCGGCCAGAGTTGGCTCTTTTGAACTCGGGACAGGAACTAGGCCGAGGGATAATCGATCTTCTGCATGCGTACGGCCCTCAACCAGACGAAGCGCAGCTTTCTCGGCCAGATGCAAGTCCCCCAAGTCGGTCATACTTGGTTTGACCTCTAGAGACCCATTTGGTCCTGCCATTGTCAACAAACCGGCCGGGGAGATTGAAATTTGAGCCCAGGTTTCCTGGCAAGGATGACTGTTCTTCGAGGAGTGACCTGGTTCCATCACTTCCAGTATTCGTCGACGGAGGTCATTGAATTTACTGCTCGCGTAAGAATATTGCATACGGAAGGTAGAATGCGAAGAGCTCAAGAAAGAATCCCAAGGGCTTGATGTATGGATGTACTGGGGACTGAGGGCTTCCAGGACATGTGCGATATCGGCTGCACATAGCGATAGAGAAGGACGGCAGCCAGGGGTAGGGTGGGCATTCCGTGCTTGGGGCCTTTGATATGGATCGAAACAATGTTCATCTGCTTCGAGTGTGTAGATTATTGCGTGGACACACTTTTGCACTACTGGATCAACGGGTTGAACAGGCCTAACAAATGGTCAGCTGCTAAACACTGCAAGAGTGAAGCATAGTTGCCTGTACACTGGGTTGAAGACATCGTTCGCTTGGGAAAATGCGCAGTCCCAGAGCTTGTAGAGTAAGTGCGACCTGGCTTTTTCATTTATATGAAACTGGAGGAGCATTTTTTCGTCCTTTGAAGGTTAGCCCGCGAACACGCAATGGAAAGAAACATAATACCTCAGGGTATACAATGGTGGTGCGCAGATAACGTTGCAGAAACCATTCTAACAGCAGGTGGCCACGGAATTGACTTTGAACTTCAACTGTCGGGAGCTTTCCTATAATGGCGCGTCCTAGTTGAAGAGCACCAGCTGGTATACCTCCATCGCAGGCCAATATCTCGAACAACTCCTTTACTGCACTGTTGAAGAACTCCTTCGCTTGTGGAGTGTTGAAGGTATCCAAGAAACCAAGGGACGGCCGGGGGCTTGACAACGAGTTTTCCAGCATGTCAATCAAAAATGCACCTCTTTGTAACACGCCCATCAAAAATAGCTCGAGGCGTTCTTTAATCTGCCACTGGTACATGCCTGCAAAGGCATTCAAAACTTGTCCCAGAATGGCCTCGAAAGCCTGTTCAGACTCGAGCATTAAAGTCGAGCAGATAGTAGACCAGGTTGCAAATCTCAGCTTGCTCTCGGGGCTTTGGACGTCTTGAAAAGGCCCATAGATGTTGTGGAGAAGGAAGGATAGTGGATTTGATCGTTCGAAAGAAGAAGCATATTCTTCCAGATCTCTGGAATACGCTTTGACCCTTTTCTTCACCGATGCCCTACCACGGTTCTGCGACAAGGAGGTCAGAACCGATTCCGAAAGCTCCTGGAATTTGGGAGATGATGACAGGGACGATATCTGCGCCGGAGATAGGGCTTTGAGTCTTTCAACCAGAAACCGAGGGTTGTTCCGGAGTGTCTGTATGAACTCGAGACAGTCCTGTTGTGACGAGGGTGGCAATTGTGTCAGAAAGGACTGCTTGACCGGCGCTTTGTGGTTGTATGTCGTATCCAGGGCGTGAATCTCGTGAGTCCACTGGGACAGACATATATCCATTAGATCATGCGTATGCTGATGCAGGCGGGTAAAACCAATGGCATCTGCCTGTTGACTGATCTCTACTAGACCATCGTGCACCCAGGAGCTCACACGCTTCAACCGGGCGGACAACGCCAGAGCATTCTGCAGTCGATGACGGCGGTGGGTAAGCATGCGCCTCCGATGTTCATGATGTCGATGCAGTCGCAGCTGCGAAGCGAAGTCTTCGAAATGCACCCTCATATGGGCAAATGGAAGTTCTCGATGCTTCACTCCCACCCCCCTTGTTTCTGTCCCTGTGCTGTCCGCAATCCTCCTGGCAGCACCCGTCAGAGGCCTGCCCGTGTGACGGGCATCCATATTACTCCTCCGTCGGCCATCGGCTTGAGCTCTGCTAGCAGGGCTTCTAGCCTGCGCACCCTCCTGCGAGGCACGCTCTGAAGGTTCAGGGGCTGACATCGATCCGTCATGGCCATGCGCATTGTCCGTGGGACTAGGTGAGGGCTGGAAAGCTGGATTTGCTGCTGTCACATCGTAAGAGCACGCTTCGACGCAGGCTTTGATGGCCAGGAGAAGGTCAAAGCAACCAACCTGGATCTCCCCAAAGGTCTATGGCCCTGGATGGGAATATCATCCGCTGGCGAGTTCCATTCCAAGTGGCAATCCCAGTCAAGTCATACACTGCCGCTATCAGCTCAGGGAAGGAGGGTCTTCGACTAGATTTTGTAGCATGGGCACTGCAGCAGATGGACTGCACCCAAGCCGCAGGGCTTGCTAACGTGAAACCGACGGGTGCGACACGGTGGGTGGAAGGAATCGAGGGGCCTCGTCAGGTGCAGTAGTATCGCCGAACAGCAGACTTCTTCAAAGCCCACTGTGTTTCCACAGTAGTCTGGATTTCTGAGCAGGGAAAGCGATGCCTGCGATAGGACAGTTATCGGGCAATAGTACAATGACCAGCTCGACCATGACGGCCTCAGGCCAACATGAAGAATGGGCGTGTCTATGGCCTGACAATCGATAGCAAGTGACCCATGGGAGGCAGGTCGCGCAGGCAGCGGGATGCGGGGAGACTCGTTCGCAGGCACGAACAAAAAATACTTTGCACGACGCCTTCTGCTTCAGGTTCATCAACTTCAACGATAACGACGATGGTGGCGGCGACGATGGCCACCGAGCCCAGTCTGTGGTTCTGGAGTACAGAAATACACACAAGGGCTCTTCACACGGTGAGACCTTTCCATGACGGCGCGAGGAGCCAAATGGTCTTACCACTCGCGGGGGCCGCTGCACCAACACAGCAGACGCCGCATGGCCAGAGAAGAGTCGAACAAAGCACAACGCAGCAGCGCAGAACAGCACAGCACCGCAACTCACTGGCAGCGCTTGATGACTTGCAGGGCCCCGGCGACGGTGCTTTTGCCAACGAATGCATATGCAGCTGCATTAGTCGAGGCTAATCAGGGTTTTGACAGAGACCCGGCGCCACTCGTTCTGCC
This sequence comes from Exophiala phaeomuriformis, assembly GCA_010883475.1. Taxonomy (NCBI): domain Eukaryota; kingdom Fungi; phylum Ascomycota; class Eurotiomycetes; order Chaetothyriales; family Herpotrichiellaceae; genus Exophiala; species Exophiala phaeomuriformis. The sequence continues at coordinate 28,010 of JAAAJI010000003.1, read as the reverse complement.
TCTCAAGCAGTGTCAAGCCGCGATTCGAGCGCAATCCAAGCGACTCTCCTCTCCGCCTATGCCCCGATCCCAACCGTTCTCGATTCTCCTCGACATATGTCGTGTGGTGCACAAGAAACACTGCTTCAGTCCCCGGATCTCACCTGTTGTACCAACAGCCCGGCCCCTCCTGGCCTATGGGTGACCCCAAATATTCTCAGTAATCGACAATAGGGGCTGCGATTCCATAGCTGGAGCATTGTGCTTCACCACCCAAATCGTCTCTCGCGTCCCTTGAAATGCGACACTCGAACACGATGTTGAGCCTGGCCGCTACGCTGTCTGAAACAGTGTGTATTGCAGGATCCAGACGAACCCTCTTCTTTAGCTCTGTGTGGTGCTGCAGAAATGCTACAGGATGTGGATATTTACGCGTCTCCGATGAGCCTCGGGGACAAGGCCACGTCAAGCCTCAGACTCACATTGACCGGCCAAAAGCTCGTTTATCCCAGATGGTGAACGATCTCGACCAGAGGGAGACGAAGATCCTACTGCCATGTGTCGCTCGTAAGCTCACCGACAGCAACAAAGGGTTTGCCTTGCTTGGGCCCCACTCTTCTCGGATGATGCGCTGGCACTGCGGTGTCGACTCGTACTTTACCTATTGTATGGAGGGGCGTTCTGACCACTGTATTCTCGAACAATCATCCCTTCGTGTGCTGTACCAGCTAATCGATTCGGCCATGTCCTGCTAGTTTTTAGGGCAGGCGAACCAGTCAGAGCAGTTGGCCACAGACAAAAAGTCCGTAAAGGCACTTTGTTCATTCTGGTCGCTCCTATCTCTCTACAGCAATGCTTGTTTCTACGGGTTCTTGTCTTACCTCTTGCCACGCAGTCCTGTGCAACAATAAACTGACATGTCCCGGATTGGGTTTGTGTATGCCCATCCTGTCTGAAGCGGGTGTTAGCACCAAGTAGAGTTCAATCTCCGGATGACAGGCACGGGAGCAGTCTTGCCAGCACTCTCTCAAAGATGGTCAGGTGACTAGCCTTCGAAGATGTCTTCAAGAGAAATGGTGGCAGTCCAAAGACCTCGTCACGCACGCCCGGAGGAGGGGCTTTCTGGACTTGTGCAACTGTTAAGACGGAGCCATCAGTTGCTGTGCCATCTGACTGGCGTATTAAAACCAAAGGTGTTCGATTAGCCTTGCTGGATTGCAGATAGTGAGGCGCCAGGGCCCAGAGGCTTTGCTTGCCAGGCCAGACAATCGTGACAATCTCAGCCCTGGCATCTGCTCTTCACTTTTCAGAAATATGGGAGGAAATCCGGCAAGACGATTGAAAGTGGCCTTGTCCTCCCTGCTCCTCGTCTGCACTACACCATCTTGACGACAATCTTGTCAGCCCGCATGAGAACCGATCGGATCAACGTAGTGAGGGCGAGAGTGAATTGCAGATAGATGAAGAATTGCAAGTCCATTAACCAGGTGGAATATAAGGCTTCAACAATTACCTGAACCAGATGCGCATAGTAGCTTCTGAATGGAACAGAAAGCATATGCCGACGTTAGGTTTGGATATAAAGTTGTCTCCCATGCAAAGAGGAATCAAACCGGGTAATCCTGGTTTGGGGAGACGCCAGTGAGAACATTATTGTATCAGCATACCTGGGACTTCCATATAAAAGGAACAGTGTATCCAAACAAAGACCCTGAGCAAAGTTTTGACAGTTGCAATTCTCCTGTCGATCAGGTACCCGAGTCTAATTTGGGTCCCAATGAAAGGTCTTACCACCACAAGAGCGGCGGTAGCCCGAGGGCGGAAGAGCACATTCCTGCTGTTGTCCCGCGAAGAATCAGGGGTTCTGCATACGTATTGTTGCACCAAATGAACGCTGCACGGCGGCAGCGAGGAGACGAATGTTGGATAGATGGAGTCGAGCTGAGACGAAGTGACGTATGGAAGGCGGCTGTAGAACTTTGGGCCACTTTGTGGGCAACACGGCCTCGCCGGCTGTGGACAGGTCGTGCACGTTTTGTAACCACGGGTTAGATCTCGATCGGGTTTCGCTGGGTCCAACTGGCTGCCAGCGAACCTTAGCGATTTTTCGACCATTCATCTGTCCATCTTGCCGAGCTTCTCCGGAACAAGATCTTTGATACTTACTGTGGACCTGGTAATGTAACGCCTCTATCCCACTCTTTTCCGATGGTGTGTTGCAAAGTGCCTTCGATATCCCCCCATTCATTACGAAAGTAACCACCCCATTGACTTCGCCAGCAGTCTCCACGGTCAGGAGATCCAGGACTGCCCCGGCTGAGTAAGAAATGTTGTTCATTCTTGCCCGTGGCGGTCCGTCATGCTCAAGGCGCAGAAGAGAGGCGGGACGGCTTTCTTTGTGGCATTCGGAGCATCAGATCAGAATTGTTTTCCGATTCGGCCAATTCGAAGCCAGGTTCCATCCTTGACTGGTCGAGAGGGGCCGGTATTTCACGGCTTGTGGTTGGATCAGAGGGTGACAAGGAACGAATAGTAGGACAATACTGACACTTGACTGGTCGGTGTCGGAGGCACCGGGGGCGCAGGCTTTGACACTGGCACTTCAAGCTCAGCTGAAGCCGTCAGAAGAGTTCAGAGCCACCTGAATCAAGCGGGCTCCGAGAGCTTGTTTTTATTTTTGATTCTGTGATAGGGTCGACTGCGATGATGACGATGAGGACACGGGTGCCGCGTATCTTCATGGACTTGGAAGCGAGGCCGGGCTAGCTGAGGATGGAGATAGCAAGGTAACAGGACGTCAAGAAGAGCATTTCTTTTACCGAGATACACTGGCAGCTGCTTGCTAGTCGTGCCAGTGCAGCATTCCCGGCTGTAACGAAATACTAGCCTGGCACTGCAGAGATGCCAACTTCAAGTTGGCACTGATGAGTACCACGGTACCAGAGGAAATTCTAGTAGATAAAGATAGCACTTTGCAGTTGCAGTTACGGTAGTAGTTCAAGCTGGGTGAAGATAGCCATCTTGCAACTCTTCCATCCTTGTCCATCCGCATCAAGCTGGCAGCTTTACTTTTTATCAACCTCTTCCGGCTTCATCCTTGCCCCCATAGTAGTGTCTAGAATGGAATCCCTGTAGTGTTCCGTTCATGATCCGTTGAGATGCCATATCCGCACTTCCATGGCCTGTAAACTACATAGTAGGGTAGCTATCTACTGCCCGTGTATAATACCAGGGGCCCGGGATGAGGTGCAGAGATCGACAACCACTAGTACTGCCATTCCCACAGATTCCAAGGTTCCTATACTGCCATTACTCAAGACTGGTGCTTCACCTAAAACCGCGCTCCAACATCCGAGTCCCTACCAGAGGCTCAACTTGAATCAGTCACCCGAGACACCAACTGAACACCAACAACTCCACGAATCCTCATCTCACCGCTGTCCACGCCCACCCCCTCCGTTCTCTTTTCCGCACATCTGCAAGGCTACTCCTGTACATAGTCTCGCACCTCCATTCACCTCCTCTTTCGACCTTCGCAAATCCAGTCTACGCCCGGACTCAATTACCAACGGGATTGCGCCGTTTCCGCCGCATTGCTCGCCATTGCTGCGTGGTGGCCCACAGGTGGACGAGGGCCAGCAGCCTCAGGTATCATTAATAGCATTTGTCCGCGGGAGAGAGAGGGGAACAATACGAGACCATCGACAGCCCATTGCTGCATCCTGCACGGTCTTAGATTTCCCCGGCTCAGCTCGCTCGGTCCATCACATGCTTGAGCAGCCAGCACCAGCTAGATAAAAGATCCTGCCGTCTCTGTCGAGAGTCACTCGAGTCTCACCCACACCGCTTCCAACATCTCATAAGCCTGCGACGAGGTGTGAGCCCTGCAGTTTTACAAAAGCGCAAGAAGGATCGACTCCTGCATCCTGTCATCATCGGTGTCCAACTTGAGCTGATCGACTACTGGGCTGGCAATTTTCTTGCTGCCAGGAAGTGTCGGATCTGCGGTGCCGGGCACGAACCCCTGCAGCTCTGCCGCTTTGGCTGACACGCCCGCCTGAAAGTGAACACAGAGAGCCCTAGGAGCCTTATGCCTAGCAATTAAATCCCCACCGATCTGAGCCCGCAACTTGAACTTGGCCCTGGAAGTGCTTCACCGGAAGCCCTGCCCTGGAGCTGGCAGTGAACAGCAGCTCTTCAAGTTTCCTTACGTACAACTTGACTGCCCATTCTTCTTCCGACCTTCACATCTGAACTCCTCTTTCTACCCGTGAAGCAACTCAAACAAAGGCCTCAATGAGCGTGTTGACGGTGACTGGGACCAGCATCCCAGATCCCACGCTGCCCAGCACCTATACCTCTCCTCGCGCCCCGACCTCCTCCTTGCCTCGACACCCCGCGCAGCCAACGTCTTCGGTCACTTTCAGCCGACAACCAAGACAACCATTTCCGAATTCTACACTTCCTCAGATATCGCCGGCAAGGCCGGTTAGCAACCATCAGCACTCACGGACCGCCTCCTCTGGCACCATTAACCCACCTGCACCCTTGCGAACCTCACCCTCGAATATTCCTGCCCCAGCCCAGCCTTATCCCAGACACTCGCGGGCTCCGTCGTCTTCACATTCCCGCCACTCGTCAAGTTCAAGCAACATGAACATGCATCGACAAGGAACATCCGCCTCCACCGCCAGCATTCCCCGTCGTTCTACCTCCGGTCGATCGACCTCCACAAATAGTCCCACCTCTTATGTCGCCTTGATGCGGAAACAAAAAGCGACAGTCTGGTGTGATCGATCTCAAAATATCGACCCGCGCTTGGCGGCGACCCAGAGAGCTGCCAAACAGCGGGCGGCACTTGAAGTCCAGGGCCACACATCTACAGCACGCACAAGCACGATCAGTTCTGGTGGAGTGGTGGGCAAAATCAGACATGGAGGAGTTCCGAAAGCCCCGGGATATGTTCCTGCCAACCCTAATGGGACCACTGTACCATTACGGCTAAGTGCGAACGAAATGCTAGGCGATGAGGACGAACGCCAAAGCCTAGGTGATAACAGTATGATACACGCTCGAACGGGAAGCGGCCGAAGTAGCACAAACAGTGCAAAGTACCGCAGCGGATATCCCAGACAAGATCAAGGGCGGTTCAGCACCACCAGCACGCCTCCCAACGGTGAAGGGTCTCCTGGGCAGGGTCTTCCGGAAGATCAAGAAACAGGTCCAAGTCACAAGAATGACCGATCAGATAGTCATTCCAGCGAGGATTCTTTTGGCGAATTCAAAGACATGTCCGCGCCCAGCTCGGTGCAACAGGCCATGATGCAAGCAAAGCAGGCAGACGATTTACGACGGCGGGGAAGCGTGGACGAACGAACAATGAGTATGGGCCAGCCGGGAGTCCGGTTATTCGTTGCCAATCCGGATGTGGAAGAGTCATGATCACCGCCGCAACGGTTCCGGAAGATGGAACTGCTCTGCTGCTACTTTTACTACTACTAATGCGATGTACGATGGTGACAAGTTATTCATGGGGACGAGGCGTACGGGGTTGAGGCGATCTTTTTTGGGGAGTTTGGGGTTCCATCCAGACCGGATTTCAAGGTGAAATAATGCGCAGGACGCAAAGGGAGGCACAATTGCACAGCAATCTTGTGTATGCGAGGGAAGGGAGAATGAATTCCTTTTCCCTCAATCTCGGCCAGACCAGTATCAAGCCTTCTGGCAAGGACCGCAACAGAGGAACTAACGCCGGCGTATCAGCACTATTAACGTCGGCATTGGCCGATCGTGGTCGTCTCTCTGGAAGATGTTTTAGCTGTTTGGGACGTTTTGTCCAATGCATGATGGGACGTGCAGTGCCTGAGATGGCAGTTTCGCTCATGCCACATTTGGCCGGCGGATGACATGCTATGCAAATTCTGGCAAAGGGCCAAGGTTCACAGCAGATTCTTGCAGCCTCTTGGGCTACCAGATCAATGGTGGTACTACTGTACCTGCCTCCCATAGGTACTTCATAGTTGTGATAGTGTGTCATCGCATCACCATTGCCATCAGCTTCATCGTCGCCATCACCCGCTGTCCTAAGCCTTACAGTAGGCATGGAGTAGCAGTGCTAGTATGACTGATTACCACTTTCCTAGGTACTGCTAGATGTAAAAGTATTTCCCTGCCGCCAGTACAAGGTATAGAATCCAGGTCAATTACAGCAGCGACCAAGCCACATGTCCAGATACCTTCATGACATGAGAAATACCTGCACAGTGCCTATAGCACCTGCGGTACAAGTGCCACCGTCAGCCAGGTACAGGCTCTCTTTTCGTTCTTTGAATCAAGTCGTAAATCGTGATATTTATCATCGTACCAATGGTATACTTGTAGTAGTATATATTATATGACAAGACCCACGCCGCGCACGAATTGGTCCAAGAAAAAAACCGAGTTTTATATCCAGCCATGCACACATGCGTTCCCCCAGAGCAGCCCCTCCATGCCAGTGTCGGGACAAGTTCAAGCTTAGAAACTAAAAATGCCACTCCTGCGCTTGCCAATAGGATAAACAACCAAAGCACTCAAATACAAACCGACACTAATCCCAATCGCCAGCTGGACCATACCATAGCCGACATTGAAGATGGTGCCCGAGTAAACCGTAACGCCCGCGCCGTCCTGAGCATCCAAGAAGCCAGCGGTGCCATTATTAATGACACTAACACTGTTCCCACTAGAGGTAGAATTGCCAGTAATCTGGTTTGCAGAAGTGACGCCCGCAACGAGGGATCCAGACGCAGCAAGACCCGAGGGGACCTGGACGAAGATGGCGGGCAGCATAGCGGCGGCCGCCAGACCGTGTAAAAAGCGACTGTACAGGTTCGCCATGGTTCCAATAACAAAGGCGCCAATGGCATTAGCGACCTGGATGTTGTTGGCGGAACGAGTCGAAATCCAGTATGTTGCCTGGTGGCCGCAGAAGGCAATGAGGGTCATGACGGGGACTTGGTGCCATTTGGCCTGGTTGATGACGGCAAGACACACGGCGAAAATAGGAACCCAGATAAACCGCGCATAAATCAGTTGGTAGCTGGTCGACGACGAGTTCCACCACCATGGCATCTCGCATGTCACATCGCTCTGGGCACCCGGGTAGATCAATCCCATGATGACGGTGCCGATGAGAATGCCAAAGCCCAGAAATAGCGAATAGATAATCGCATAGACCATCCTGACGCTCCCGGACACAAGGTTCTTGCTTTGGAGTTCCAGCGCCGCGCATAGAACTGTATATCCCGGTAGAATCAAGGCAATGCTGGATTGTGCGATGGCCGAGAAACAAAACACGGGACTGCCGTTGTGGTAGATCGATCCCAATCCGCGCGCGGCGAACGAGATGATGACGGTCGCGAGCACCTCGAAAACGTGCGAGAATTGTGTCGACCGCGTCACCACGACGAGTTGCAAAAACCCCAGAATGCAGCCGAGCACAAAACTCGGTGGGAAGTCGATGGGCCGCGCGGAGAACGCAAACGGGCCCACGGCGACCGCAGCCACGCCGTACGCCAGAATCACCCAGTGCAATTTGTTGCGCTGCGGTGCCGTCCGGATATGTTCGAGTTCGTGGGTCCCCTCCTCGGCCGTCAGTTTGCCGTGGATCACGCACTTGTATACCGAATACACGTCCTTGAATTTGCCCAGGTCGACGTTCTGAGACTCCCGTACTAATGTTACCTCGGTGCTCATCGTGAGTTTGTCGTTGATCGACACGATCATCGCCCCGGGGAGGTACAAAAAGTCGCCGTCGATGCTGAGCGCCCGCGCCGACGTCTTCATGTACTCTTCCAGTCGGTGAGATGGGGCCCCGACCGCCATGAGTGCCCGCGCCAGTTTCTTGAGATATTTCCGGCATGCGATGATCTCCGCCACGTCGTGCACCACCCTTTCTTCTTCCGCTTTGAGCAGTCGTTCGTGCTTTTGCTGGTGGTGGAAGTGCTGCAACAACAAAAGTTAGCAGGAAAATCTGATGGGTTCGTAGCATGGCCGAAACTTACATTCGCAGGATGCTTGATCATGTCCACTGCCGTCGCAATCATACTGCTCGACGATTTCGGCCGTCGCAACGGTGGCCGTGGCGGCCGCGGCACGTAGTTCGACGTGTTCGGTGCCCCAACGGCGCCCGCCGCACCTGACGCTCCCGCCAGGAGCGCTGCCATCGACCCCGTGGACTGGCTGGCGGGTGACTTTTCGTACCACTTGGGCCGTTTGGACGGCGTCGCTCGGCCGGACGACGCCCCTGATGAGGCTTGCGTCTCTGAGGCAGTCCGCGAGTGGCTGTACGGGTGGTGCCCACCGACACCGCCATCTCGGTGTTGGTGCTTCCCGGGTTCGTCAAGATATCTTGGCTGATGGTCGAAGCCGTCGCGTTGCAGGTTGGCTAGCTTTGAGGAAAGAATCGCTCCGAACACGCCTGGTCGATACTCATCCGGTGGGGGCACGTATTCAAGGTCGTGCACGTGCTTATCTGCAGCCGGGGTCTGTGTCCCTGATCTGTCAAGACGGTCAGCATTTCCTTTTTCCAGTTTGAACGGAATGGGCAAGGCAAGGCAGCGGGTAACAAGGCTGAAAACCGCATCATCTTTGGGTCACGTGACCGGTTTCCCAGCCTTGTGGGCGGTGTCCGGGTGGCGTCCAGTGCGTTGTATATGGCAGACATTACTTGCCTTGGTGAATCCTGCCATTTGGTCGGCTGTTGGGCGCTTGTTAAGGTCCTGATCAACCTTCTGACTTCCTCCAGATTTTCATTATTTCGTTTCAAGGGTTTGGGGTTCTCTTCATCACTTTCGTCATCGTCCGTGGTGTCGTCGTGCAGTGTGTATTGACGCCTATCCTTATCCAGCGGCTCCAGGGGGATATCGTCGATGTTAACCAGCCAGTCTCGCAGCGGTTTAGTTGGTGGTGACGAATTCGGGGAAGCGTATGCCTGCTGTTGTGACGGCGGGGGAACAAGAGGTGAGGACGCCGACGCAATCGAGCTTGGTCGCGATCCCTGTGTTCTGCCAGGAAAGGTGTTGCTGAGTCTGTTCGCTAACCGACTTGCACGGTCTTGAGCATGCGCAGCAGCAGCACTTGTCCTTCCCGTCCAGTCTGCAGGTGCTAGGAGATTGTCGGCCACATCTTCCGACGAGGGTATCCGGATCTGAGGAATGTCTCGCCTCCGGCCTGCTTCTTGTGGTGATGTCTCTTTACGCTCTTCCTCCTCTTCTTCTCCGGCTGCCACAGAAAACTTGACTTTGTGAGCGGGCCTCGTTCCACTTTTGCCGCCTCTTACACTCTGTGCTCTGCTTGGGTTGGCGCTGGATTCGTTACTGCTGCTCTGAGACCCCGGGACAGGCAGGGACGGCCCCTCGGTCATAATTTCATGTATGGCGATATATTAATATAGACCGACCAGGTCTCAATCTCAACACTCGAAGATCCGTCAATGGCGTCAAATGTGTCGTCGAAACAGGGTCATGAGCCGCCTTTGGCCATTATCTGCACAAAGCAACAAAGGAAGTCATGCAAAGCCGGTCGGGTTCGAAGTCGTGGACGCAAGTTGGACTATGATGCTTGCAGGGGACCAGACTGGTGGCAAGGACGCAGACGGTCCAGAACCTGCTGGGTCAAACAGCTGGATACGGGGTAATAGTGAAGAGTAGTAGGTCTCTACAGCGTAAAGCGAAAGAAGTGAGCTAGAGTCGTGGAGAAGGAGGCGGAAAGGTGGTTCCTGAGGATTGGGGATGAAATGAAGCCGGGTCGCGATGAGCTCACAGCAGCCGTTACGGAGTCATCCACGCGTCTGATCTGGGAGTTAGGTATGTCTCGAACACTGTGGAGGCGTAAGAAGCAGGAGACGTTATATTAGTGAGCACAGGGCCAACAATGAAGATGCTAAATGGAGGGATCAGACACGCGTAGCCCACCGACCGTTGAGCACAGCAGTGCACTGCATCATCACGCGCTGCATAAGAGTTGCCCACTCCAATATGCTGTTGACTGTGCTTTGATATCTGGGTTACATGTGCACAGTCGAGTCCGAACATAATGAAAAAGTGGAACCGCAGAGAAAATTCGATAGCGGTTGCGGTGGTGTCATTTTATTGTTCGCCGATCGGGATAGGAAACACCAAACACTGGCATGGTTTTGGATGTCTGCAGAACAAAAATCCAACGATGGAGGGTAAAGTTCGGTGTCTCAGACCCGAAAGATGGAAAATGTCAGCACATGCAGAATGCTATCTCTCCCCCTGCAGCCTTTCGCTGACGAGGCCACAGGTATGGTGGTTCTCAGTTTTTCTTTTCCGTTGGGAGAGGAAGAGCCACCGTAGGAATAAGATGTGGCGTAGCCACGTAGTTTGTGAGTAGTGAGAGACACTGCTTCTAGCGAAAAAAGTGGCACGTCCCAGGTCCGCCCCGAGCTTTGTTGGATGATTATTATTATCTTCTCTCCAAATCAGCGTGATAGAGGTCGCGGCGGGTGGGGGTTCAAGTTCGACATGGTGGTGGCCACTCCATTTTTTCCGACCGGCGCCTGTCGGCCAAGGCTTAGCCTCGATTGGGCGGGAGCACGGTGCGCCATCAGTCCGATTCTTTGGATGACAGAACATAGGAGAACTGGTTCAACAAGATCTCGTTGGCTGACTGCTGCTCGAGACAAAGGATTGGAATGGCCGGCCGGCCAGCCACTCACATCATCATCACACCGAAGACAAAGGGGCGGGCTGCGCCATCACCACTTTGCGTCCGTTTCCGGCAGCTCCGGGGCCGGCGGGTCTGTTCCGGCCCACGCTGCAATGCGCTTGACACCTGACATCTGACGCTTGACGACTGACATAAAGTGCCAGTGTTGCTGATGTTGTTATCGTCGACAGTCCTTCATCAGATAAAAAGCAGCATGTGGGCTGCCACTCTCGAAAGACATGTGCAGCAATAATGCACGTTGTACAGTCCACGGGCGTAGTATCGTGCAAGCCAGATCAACGAGCCGGATCATTGATATCCTACCGACCAGAGCAGCCTTCCTCTCGTCGTGATTGTCTTTGATGATGCCACACGGGAAGAAACAGGCAGGGTTTTATTTTTAAATTATTTATTTTGAGGTACCCAGATCTCAGCGTAATCCGGGTATGCCCATGTTTGGGGATTTGAAATGAAAGCAATCGATGCGCCAATCTTACTTCTGATAGAGGCTGCGAGTCCAACAAAGGGCTGGCATTGAAATCATGTTGTGTTGCTTTGTGCCGGAGCAGCAACCAGAGTATTGGCTTTTTGATACACTCTCGAGATACTCCCAATGTGACTGCGGGTTGCTGCAGCATCAAATAGATATCGCTGGGAGCTTTCCATCTGATCCAGGCTTGCTGGCTGGGTTTGATATCTTGGTCCAACTTCTTACCACGTCCGAAGAATGATACTCGGGACACGGTCAGGGACACGCTCTCGGAAGCCGTATCCCGTCCTTTTGTTTTCTCTCTGTCGCGAGGTCAGTCTGGTGCTGCATTCGTACTGGCGTCATTTAACCCTGCTTAAGGCCAGTCGGTGGTCCTAAACGTCGGCCGGGTACCGTCTTGTCAGAGGAAGGACAGGCAAGTTGGCCAACCCAGAATAAACCTTTAGCCTTTGTTTCCTTCAAGAAGCAGTTGAAGTTTGTGGGTTGCGCCACAGTTGTCTGCGGTCCGAACCAATTTGACGACCGTCGCACTTGACCCTTTGGTGTAGTCGTACTTTTGTGTTGTTGAGTGTGTTAATGATGCGGAGGATGCCCTCTGAAAATAATTCGGGTGGTAGTCATGCTGGCAGCGATTGATAACGGGATGGACGCATTTGCGTCGTGTTTGTGCCGTATAGCAGCCAAGTCGGCCATTAAGGCATACCAGACTGCTGAGATCAGCACCACAGATGTACCTCCAACATAACGATCTGTTCCCAATTTTTTTCCTCTGTCACAACGGGTCTTCTGTCATGATCCCATTGTTTTCAGCTCAGCCCTCGACTCCAGTCTTCCGGGCAAAGACATCCCGAGCCATCAAGGTATTCAACACGGCACAATTGAACGCTGCCTCACCCGGCGGCACAACAACAAAGATATATGTGTTCTCTGTGAACCTGGCCAAAAAGCAGTTGAACCGCTGCGTCTGGACTTTGAACAGCAAGAAGCCCGCACTTGCCGCCGTAGTTCTTGTATTTCTCGCAACCGTATGCTTGTATGTCTTGAAGATATTCGAGATGCGTTCATGCCGATCCGGATGCGGATTGTCCTCGCCATACTCGGTAACGACGTTGGTGACGGTTAGAAAGGTCGAGCGTTCGAAGAGCACTATCTCTTCAGCCGAAAGCTGCTGTGCAAACGCTTGGAGGAACCGCTCGATCACCACCAGGTTGGGGATCATCTTGTGGACGATGCCGGCCCACGCCTTGTACAATGTTTGATCCCAGATACTGCTTGCAAATGTCTCCAGACTTAGCCCCTCGGATCTTGCCGCAATCAGCTTACATCGCTCTTCGTAGATGCGCTCGCGGTGTTCCGTTTGTACCAAATCCATCTTGTGGATCAGACAGAAGACATGCGCGCTGGGACTGTATTCTTTCAAGGCCTTGATCACTTGACTGTATGTTTCCAGGTCCTGGTCGACCGACCGCGACTCGATGTCGAACACATAGATGAGCACTTCGGCATCGGAGAAGACGTTTTCGCGCTGCGCATTGAGGTAGGAGTCCATGAAAGCATCCTGTCTACAAGCGACACCCACAAGAGGGTAGTTAGCATAATTGCATACACAGGAACGCTTTGAAAGAGCATTGTAAGAGCAGTCCTCCGAGGTATTGCTTACCCTCCACAGTCCCAAAGGTTCAGCGTCAGGTTGCCCATGAACTTAGCATGGCTGTGTTCCACATCGATGGTGGCTCCCAATCGTCGAACGTCCTTGGCCACATAGTTACTGAAGATGATGGACCGCATCGACGACTTGCCCGAACCACTTTTGCCCATGAGGAGCACCTTCTTCTTGCGCTTTCGTGTATCCATCTTCACTGCCAGCCTGTGCAGGCCGCGCTCTGTTATGTGTTGTCTTTACTGGCTACTGCACGCGGAGATAGTGGTGGCTGTTGAGGGGGGACGGCGAAGGTGGAAATGGCTGCCGAGGAGTATTGAGGCCTCAAAGCGCAGTTCTTCAAACTACCAGTGACGACACCAACTATGCGTCTGTGAAGCGAGGTGAACTTGAAATACAATGCAGGCACTGTCAAGGCCTAAAGTACCATCACATGGGCAAGACAACAGATACGAGATACCCATAGATTCGTCCTAAGTGGGATACGGTACCGTCGAGGAGCGATGATGACAAAATGCGGGTCTTGGTGCATCTCCTCAACGCAACTTGGACGAGGCTGCAATCTGAGGGGCCTGATTGGGCGAGGAGAGAACCTTGGAATTATCTATCGTTCATGCATACGACAGCAATTGAGCTTGTCGGGTCTGTCTCCGGTATTCGCAAACACCCCATGACATACTCGCCAGAGGCCGAAGATTCTCAAGCCCCTCGTAGATCTCAATGAGACAGCACATGTGCCTGCTGGTGGCATATCAAAGGTTCAATTCTGCCGAAACTGCGGCGTTCTTTCGTCAAAAGCGTAGCTTCGTAAGCGCTGTTCTGCTCCCATCCTGTTGTGGCCTGAGAGCCATGCGTGAGCCGGATCCATCTGTTGCCCAGCCCCGTGGCAGCTCAAAAGACTGTCCCGTCCGAGATGATGCCAATAGGTGGCCCTCCGGTAATCGGCCGTGACATTTGTGCAATCTCACGTCCACCCTGCCCAGGAAGATTAGTCGATGTCATAAAATGGTTTCAGAGCTTCTCACCTTCCAAGTGCCAGCTTCCAACATCTGGGCAAGAGTCAACTGCTGTGCACCCTGGAGTCCAAGACCTTTGTTCACGGCGGCAAGAAGCTCGTCCAAGAACCCAACCGTAACGGCGCGCCACTCGACGATAACATCATCGCCTGCTTCAAATGTGGGGACTACTTCGACGGCGTTGCCATCGCCAACCATCTTGTGGTAATTCTTCAAGCCTTGCTGTCGATCCTCTTCCTTCAGAGTCAGTAAACCAGTGTCGACCAACAGACCTCCGTTGCGGTATTCAGGTAGGCCAGTCATCAAATCAGCCCCAGCAAAGTGTACGTTGAGCAATTTTGTCATCGGGACCATCAGGGAATAACACAGCCATTGCGTCAACTTGTGGAAGGGCACAATGTTCTCCCAAGGCTGGGCTGGAGGAGACTTGGGCATAGCTTGACACGGCCAGGCGTCTCCCAGTGGTACACCTTGAATGCTGGTTCGGGTGGCAGGCCAAATACTCGAGAGTCCATCCATAAGTACACTCCAGAGAGTTGGCAATAAGATAACCGGAACGGAGGCGGCTTGGGTGGTGGGATGTGATATCAAGTAGTCTAGGACTATTTAGCTTTGTGAAAGAAGGGGAAGAAAGCACACTTACCGATCATGTTGCCAGGCCTGCCATTGACCCCGAATATTTCGGCGTTCTTGAGCGCAGAGCTAAGTCTCATAAGCAGTCCAGCTCTGCCCTCAAGCCCAGACATCGGATTGGCATCGGAGACTTGCAGCCCTCTTGCCAGCGTCTCCACCGTCACCTTACTCAGACCCGTAGCGTCCACTTGATGAGGTTGGGACGGATCGCTGCTGAAAGCGCCGGCTTTGAACATCTCCAGACTTGCCACGGCCAAACCTTCGCTTCGGGAATAGGTCTTGCCGGATTCTTTGGATTTGTAGGACCACTTTGTGCCAGCTCCGGCATCCAACAGGACAGAGACAAGAAACAAGTCGATCAGGCGCCGCGTTCTCTCTTGGTTATCGACAGAAGTCGGCCATGACTGAAGAAGCTGGGTCACTCTTGGTCTTCCGCCTACCTCAAAGTGTTGCCAACGACCATGAGGTGGGATGGAGGCATAGTCGCCGCCAAAGTCTCGCTGAGCATGATTAGTGGCTGCACGTGAGTACATCAGGGGCGGGCTTGCCCAAGCTCACCTTGATAATAGCCATAACATAGTCGGCGGTGTCCTTGAACTTGGACAAGTCCACATCGAAATGATTCAGAGAATTCGATTTAGCCTCCTCCAAAACTAACCTCGTCCTCTCCCGGACGGCGTGAATGCTTCGCAGGTAGGTTGCTGGTTTGACAAGCGGGTCAGGAGGATCAGGAATGGCAATGTCAGGCAGGCACTTGGCCATGTTTGGAGAGAAGGACTTTCCGCTGACGAGCTTTGGCGACTTGTGCGAGTAATTGGAAAGGAACTCGACCGTGGCGGCAGGGCTCAACAGTGCCAGGTCGGGCTTCGATTCATCTGGCGAAGAGCGCGGTTCCTTTCTCTTGAAAATGCCCATCATGGCGGAGAAGGCCTACCGACCTATCAGTTGCTCTCGCGGCTTTTACCCGAGGGCAGTGGGTTGCAGGGAGCCGATAGGCGGACCGCGGCGTGACATGCAAGGGGTAATCTAACTGGAGGCTAGGTGGGAGGTGTCGCACTGCCTGCCATTTGTCGTTCTCGGTGGGATCTGAGCTCGTATCAGTGGGCGATGCAGTCGGCTTGTGAATATCTATGCCGTACTACTGTACAGAATAGATCGAGAGAATCTTGTCGTACAGCAGCAGGGATGATTGCTCCAGCACGAGCTGACCGGGTCAAGGGCCGAGTATAGTACGCGAAGTTCTGCCAGGAGTCAAGTCGAGGTTGCTGAAGAAGACCGAAAAGTGCGAGAAAGTCAAAAAGCGAGTAATATGAGCAGCCTGTGGCGGTCGAGTGAAGTGAGACGCATTTGAGATTGCCGCAGGAGGCAGCTCGGCGGGCGTAAGAGTCGGAAGAGTTCGCCAATGCCTCAGGCGCCTGCGTTTTTCTCTATCGATTTACAGATTCATTGCAATCTCAGTCCTGCAGTGACTGGCAGTGTCCAAGCCTCGCCTACTTATCCGATCGACTGCTTCCATATTGCATATGCATCGCTCAGGGGGAATCAGCCGCTTAGACTGCCCAGGACATAAGACGCACCCCAGTATATGCTTAAGGTGGGTTTGACCACAGCAGAGAAGCTTTCAAAACCGAGCCATGGAGACGGTACTGAAGTTCCAGGCTCGGGCCCTACGCCTAACAGCCTAACTAGCCCCGGGTCCTCTTACCAGACCGTGGATCGTATAGGCTAGGGACGCTTAGGAAGGCATTGTTAGGGGTTACCCGTCGTCTCTTATGGAGCCTAAAGCCCTAAGTACAACTCTGACGTGTGCCTGGGACCGCATGGTGATTGCGCAAAGCTCGAGTCTGGATACGGGCTGCTCCGCTATGCTGCTTTGGATATTCACGAGTACCTAAATTCAGGCTGGGGCTAAGGATCCTAAGGACTCTTCCCAAGGCTTCCCACCAGGAGTGACCCATGATCTGCCCCTGATCTGCCCCTGGCAGATGCCCGCTCTCCACCCACCTTCAACTTGAACTTAACTGACAGCCGCGGCACGATGCTCAGCCTGCACTCTTCCACCCTCAAGCAATAACCAAACGTCAAATTCACCATCTACTACTCCTATA
Organism: Exophiala phaeomuriformis; assembly: GCA_010883475.1. Lineage (NCBI taxonomy): Eukaryota > Fungi > Ascomycota > Eurotiomycetes > Chaetothyriales > Herpotrichiellaceae > Exophiala > Exophiala phaeomuriformis. The sequence goes on along the minus strand of JAAAJI010000003.1, from coordinate 11,411 downwards.
ACTGCAAGGAAATGCAGGCTTCAGCTGTCCTTCCTGGGGGCGGTGCTTTCGGTATAGATGCGATGCTGCGACGCCATATCTAATAGCCTGAATTTTGCGGCCTCCTCGTTGCGTGCCATTCCGGAAGCTGATCCAACCCCCTTACGCGCAATGCGTCCGACCATATTCAGACGTTTGACCTTCGAGAGGGAAAAGTAAGAAATAAACCGAGGGCTGTTTCGTCAACAAAGGGCTGTTCTTCCAGACAATTCCTAATGGCCGGGTCACCTGGACTGTCAGGCCGCAATGCTCGCTTGAAGGACAAATGAGCTGCAGCATTGACTGTCAATCAAGCGTCGGGTTGGGAAGGCTAAGGTACTCCTGATTGGGAGTGAACCATTCTATACAACATCCCTTCTTCGGACCCAAAAATCTGGCACGGCCGTAAGGGCCTGTCTGAGGCAGAAAAATCGATGCTACCTGATGCTCGTGTGTCGAGCTGGCGACTCGTCAGCAGGTCTTGTCCAGCCCCTGGATACCTAATTCAAGATTGGGTCGTGTGAGAAACTGCGTGTCAATCGTGACCTCCGAGGTCAATCAGAATCCCAAACGTCAGGAGTTCCCGGTTGACCGGCCTTTAGGAGCTCCAGGATGCCAACAATGAAAGCAGAAAACACAGGCCCGGACCATCGACAGAATGGGGCAAGCCTCAGCGAAGCACCCAGAAGTCCTAAAGCCCAACGACAGCAACAACCTATTTTCCTTAACGGTGAGTGCGAGCTTGGTCATTGTCTGAACCCAGGCTTTGACCGCCGGACCAGGGGAGAGGACGGTCTGTGCCGTAAGACCGCTCGTACGGAAACTGAATTAGATGCTATGCTCGAGCATGAACAGTAACCTGCGGACGCCAAATGGGCTCTGTTGTACCTAACCGGGGCGTGTGCCTCTCATGCTCCTGCCGATGAATTGTTCCCGGCTCTCATCGCCGGTAATAACAGGACTCCAGGGAATTCGCCGGATCATCGGCAAGAATCGAGTTCTTACGGACTCTTGTTGCTCCTCTAGCCTGAGTGTCGGATCGCAGTCCGCAGGAGGGTGGCATTGCTGGCACGGAGCAGGTGCCAATGATTTCTGACATTCTCGCACTGAAAGTGGTCGATAGTATGCAAGAGTTAGAAGAGGCTTGCCTGCGCTTATGTGTCCTTATCGGAACTTGCTTTAGTACTCAAAAGGGGTCTGTAGATTCAAGTTTAGCAGGCAAGGCTGGCTTGAAATGCATTAGCACTCGAATGTTAACGCCGGAGTTAAGCTGCTCGAACAGAGGCATGAGAGCTCACATATCGACCGTTTTTTGCCCCCTCAAGAGAGATGCACCTCCTTTTATTTCACGTGCATGTGGAACAAGGCTGCTAATGCTTGAAGAAGCAATCAGTTATTGTTCGACACTGCAGTGATTGCACTGGGGCAGGTATAGCATGCCTCGTGCGCTGTAGACACAGGCCACGTACAGTAGGATTCATCACTGTACTCCCACTGGCCAGGGGAGTTGGGCGCAAGTCACTCCATGCGCCGACGTCAAACAATCAACATTTCTTCCGCCAACCATTTATTGCACCCTGGATTTCTTGCATAGGCGGACGGCGTTTTGTTATGATCCAACTCACGAAAAGCAGTCACTCCTTTTACATCTGATATCGCTGCCGTTTCCGTCATGGATGAACTAGCGGGGTTGAACTGGTCTTCAACCCCGGGCAATGCACAGAAACCCGCGACTTCGAACTATTCAGCGGTTTCTACTTTAAAACCCACCCCTCCAGCCTCCGGACGTGCCTCGCCGCTGAATCAGTCCTCTTCCAAACCCGCTTCGAAATCCGCGACTCCTTCAAACGACAGTTTCGCGAATTTGGTATCATTTGGAGGGAACTCGAACAAGAACCTCTCTCTGTTAGAGCAACAGAGGAGGTTGACGGAGGCGAAGTTACAGGAACAGCAGGCTAAGACACAGACGATAAAGGACCAGTTTGCTGGGGGTGATGATCAATTCTGGAACAATTTGGGTAGCGGCAGGGGCACGCCCGTAGCGGATGCTGCTCAGAATGCACGAGATTCTAGAAGTAACGGCGTGAATGATAATGAAGACGATGATATCTTTGCAGCGTTCAACCAGCTTCCTACGGCCCCCGCGGGCTCAGCGAGGCCTTCAGGACAGGCAGAAACTTTGGAAGAAGATGACGACCCATTTGGCCTTTCGAGTTCTGCTCCCTGGAGGGGTGAGACAGTGGCCACCACAACCACGGTTGACAACGACGACGACGTGCTTGGGCTGTTAGGACAGCCGGCACCTGCCAGACCGAAGGAGGACTCCCCCGTGCCCAGTGCCGGAACAACCGCAGGAGAAGTCCATCCACAAGATAGAGCGTTAGCGGAGCTTGTTGACATGGGATTCCCCCCAGACAAGGCTCGAGCTGCTCTTGAACAAACAGGATCTGGTACCGAAGTCCAGGCTGCCGTGGGATACCTCTTGAACAATGCACACTCAGAGGCTCGGCAGAAATCACGAAATAGGGGTGCGGTTCAGCCAGGGGCAGACTCAGATGGCTACCGCCGGGATGATGGTCCGGGACCACAATCATCCATACGGCCAGATCAGCCTCATCAGCCTCCCAGCGGCCGGCATGATTTATCTCGCGGCCCAGAAAAGGACTTCGAGCAGATGGCTGCTGACTTTGGAACCAACTTCCTCAAAACAGCTGGTGCATTCTGGAAACAAAGCACAAAGAAAATGCAACAGGTTGTGCAAGAGCTGAATTCTGACGTTGATTCAAATGGTCAACCCCGTTGGATGAGAGAAGCCGAGCGTCCAGCCGAGCGTGCTCATCGACCTTCGCAAAGAGGAGATGAACCAGCCGCCGGTCGGCAACGTCGGCCTCCGAACGAGGCTCAAATCCCGGCCAGTGTTACGGACGAAGCATTGATGCTCGAGTCCAGCCGGCCAACTCCTCCACCGCGTCCAACAGCAGCATCACAACCACAACGGCGGGTAAATTCTCCTGTTAATATGTCCCGTGGCCACTCTCCCAGCATAAATCCGGCTCCACGGGAGCCGCCTGTCAAGAAACAGCCTGCCTTTATGCGGCAACAGGACCAAGCTCCGGCAGCGGCAAGCTCAAGGTCCTCTTTGAGCAGGATGGCGGCAGAAGAACAGGCTGCGCAGGCCTATGTCAGCTCCGCCCGACGACGGAAGCCTCCTCCAGAGCCTCAAGTGCCTGTTACATCTTCCGAAGCAGATCTTCTCAACGGTTCAACTACTGCAAACCCCGACAGGCAGAGACAGCAGGCAGCCGCATCAAGTAACGTCCACGCGCGTCCTCACCCACAGCCCGCGAGAGGCGTAGAGACAACAGTGCGTCCGCCACCTCCACCCCGGAAGATTCCCCCAGTGTCCGAGCTCAGTCTAAAGGCCTCACATTCCCACCGTGTAAAAGGCAACGAGCATTTCAAACGCGGCGACTACTCATCCGCACATCAATCCTACGCGACATCTATATCCCACCTCCCGGACACGCATCCACTTGTCATTGTTCTCCTGACCAACCGTGCCCTGACAGCCCTTAGAATTGGAGAGCCAAAGGCAGCCATTGAAGACGCTGACAGGGCGATTGCCGTTATCGGGCCTTCGAAAGGCGAGTCAGAAATGATCGACTTTGGCACCGGCGACACTCCCAAACCACTGCGGGAATACTACGGCAAAGCCCTCATGCGCAAAGCCGAAGCGCTCGAGCAGATGGAGAAGTGGGCTGAGGCGGCGGTTGTATGGCGCGAGGCTGTCGAAGGAGGCCACGGCGGAGCTACCAGCATCCAAGGCCGCATTCGCGCCGAAAAGGCCGCAAATCCAGAGGCAGCCGCACAAGCGAAAGCCGTCAGATCCGCAGTGGAAGCTGGCACAGCTACCAATGCCAGGAAACCCGTCCAAACAGCAGGCCGCAAAGGCCCGGTGCCAATAACGACCGCGACCACTACGACGCCAGCAGCAGCCGTCGCACGACTTCGCGCCGCCAACGTTGCCGCCGAGAAGGCGGATGACGAGAAATTCCGCCTCGCTGACCTCGTGGACGCCCGTGTGCAGGCCTGGAAGGGCGGCAAAGCCGATAACTTGCGCGCTCTGCTGGGCAGCCTCGAAAACGTGTTATGGGAGGGTTCGGGCTGGAAGAAGATCAGCATGGCCGACCTTGTCCTCCCGGCAAAAGTCAAGGTGCAATACATGAAGGGCATCGCCAAGGTCCATCCTGACAAGGTAGGTTAAATCAATTCCCCGGTCTATTCTATCTTTCTTCTCTACGTCGAGTGCTATGCTGATCCCTATGGTTCGATCAGATTCCGATCGATGCAACGACCGAGCAGCGAATGATTGCCGGAGCAGTCTTCAGCACGTTAAACGAGGCGTGGGATAAGTTCAAGGCGGAGAATGGGCTTTAGTAGTCGTGCTCCAGACCAGATCCTAGAATGAAGTCATACTGCTTTCGTTCGTAGCTGTGACGCTCGCACCCTCCGTATGCTCAGAATATGAAATAGCAGCGGCACACGGGTCCATCGATTGTCGAGCTCAATGTGGATTTCCCGCTTCCCAATGCCAGACTGCCGCCGCCGGCCGCTCGTAGCAGTATTTGCCGGACTAGGAATAAGGTTGCCAATGTTAATCTATATCCATAACGGCCTGCAAATGCTGCTGGTGCTGACTTTGGTATGTGGCATTTAACATGGCCCATGTATGCACACTGGTCGCGGCAGCCTTCTTTGACCACCGCCAGTACATTCTGCCAGACACCCGCAGGTATTCAACGACGGGTGTCGCCAATTGTGCATGCAGAAACACTGTCGCCCATCGAGACCAAACAAATGTTAGATGCTCGGCGTCTGGAACACTTCGGATCCGAATAATGACTTCCTCGGAAACACCAATGTTGCCAACTCTGATATACAAATTCGAGGTGTTTTGTACAATCGGGTTCTTATCGCTTGGCTGCACCCATCTTCGCACCTTTATTGGACTTTTTGCCCTTGGATTTCCTGGTCGCTCTGGCTGCTTTGGCTTCCAGACCCATCTTCACCCTAGCGGCACGTCTCCTCCAGGCCAACCACCGGTCTCGTCGATCATACGGCCGCACTTTCACACCTTTTCTCTCGGCAGCCCGGCCAATCGATACGTTTGCTTCACGGTATGTCCCATCCCGCATGATGGTTGGGGGAGGAGGCGCAGGCGCAGCTCCCGTCTTGAATGAGACGAAGCTGTTGGAGCTGAGGTGCGATTCGAGGAAATCTTTGCCAGATGGTGTCTCCTTGATCGGTGTGGCATACATGCCTAGACGTCTCCGGGATGGTGCATTCGGCGGCGTTGGGAGCTGTGAGCCTGGGCCTTCTTTGGCCAATGCCACTCCGATATATCGTCGCTTAGGATGTTTCAAAGGATCACGGTAATACCGAACGTAGCCATGTTCTGTCGCGTAGATGGTATGGTCCTTGCCGATGCCGACATTCTCGCCGGGATGCCATTTCGTGCCTAATCAAGTCCGCCACGAGTCAGTTATGCCAAACGACACAGCCCGTCAAGATCCCCCGTACCTCTTTGCTTGAAAATAATGTTTCCCGGTACTACATATTCCGAGTTGGTCTTCTTAGCGCCTAACCGTCGACCAGCCGAGTCGGTAGGGCCGTTGGCACGACCCTGGGCTGCGTGGGAAGCATATCGGACAAAGGTTGTGGAAGATGGCGGGTGAGGGTGCGCATGCTTCGGACAAAGAGTCAGCGAGTTTAGCAACGAAGTCAACGATGCGTCCAAAGGCACAAACGGCCTATGCAACCTTGGCTGCAGCATGTTGGCTATGGCGATTGAATGCTGGCTGGATTACAGGTAGGAGGACGTCGTCAATTGACAATTCAAGGTGTCTGCGGGGCCCGTGTCGATGTTCGACAAAAATCCAAACGCCGCTAACCGCTTTAGGCCACCAGTACTTCATCCCTGCCGAGAACTTGACAGCAAGAGACAGAGAACTCTTTGGCTCGAGTGGCTCGTCTGGAACTCGCTCACCGCTCTACGTTCTCTTCGCTTCACCATTGTCCAAGCGCCTGTAAATCTACGATGCATTTGATACCGAGCCTCGTTCTCCTTTTCGTGGGCCTAGCCACTGCCCAGTTCCAGTTCTTCGAGCAATTCTTCCAGGGAGGCCAGCAAGGTCAGCAGGCTTCTCAAGACAAGCAGAATGTCCCCAGCGATTCCAGCTGGTATCGTCAGAATTGGGAAGGAGGTATGTTTGAGAGACTTTGTTCTCCCGATCCCAACCCTTGAGCCGCTGGAGCGTCACCAGCGGAGAGCTGCTCAAGCTGTCGTCGATAATCTTGCTCTCCCGAATTGGTTCGGAAATCCCGAATCAGTTCGGGAGGAAGGAGGGATCTCGTTGGAAAATGCTGACGTCGATGCAGCGACATGCTCGAACTATCTTTGTCCCGATACTCTGGCTTGCGTTCATTTCCCACATCATTGCCCTTGCCCTCATTCAGACGTGGAGGACAAGGTTGAGCTAGGTGAAGGGATTGCTGTCTGCGCCAGCAAGGGCGGCTACAAAGTCGGCGAGACAATCCGTAAAATCGAATTGGCGAGAAAAGCGCTCATCTAACGGCCACGTTGAGTTTGGCCCACGAGGACTCGGGGAAAGACGATCCCGGTCGGAGTTCAGTTTCCAATCATTGTGTCTACATATCTGTTTTGGTGATCAACCATGTGGGAGCAGCTGGCTCCTCTATCACAGACAGTCGAGCGTATTCGGCTCTAGTTCGCCGAAGACAGCAGTGCAGAAACAAAGCTGGCATGCTGACTCACAACACAAACGGGGCCGGTTTTATCTCGGATTGCCCTTTGTGATATGAATGGTATCACTTTTGAACCTTTTTGGGTGCCGCCCGGATGAATGGAATCCAGGTCAAGGGGTTGCGTCTTGCTCATGTTGGCGAAGGACATGTGACGTGCCGAAACTCTATTCAATCCCTGAGCCAACAATCTGTATGGACGGAAAGCGCGAGCAGCTCTGCGATCGAGGACTGGCGATGCCAGGGGCCCCTGCGGTGTCTCTTGAGATAAACGGCGCCCACCAATATGGCAACACGGAGCGCGCTCCTCTCAGTCTTCCAGAGCAGTCTTAAACAGCATCTCCGCCGAGTAGAGTTTCGTGCCAATGTCTCTGGTCATACTATAATCCCTGTGTCGGATACCCTTCCGGAGCAGGTAGATCTTGGAGGTGCGCAGAAGGAACTTAAACCACTCTCTGGCGACCTCGCGATCAAATCAAAGCATTCGGCCGCGGCTTACCGAGCTGCTAGTACGGGGAGTTCGGCAAGCCGTTCAATGGTTCAATGCCTTACGGTGACACGGTTCAAGTTGTGGGTACTGGCAAGCGAGACTGGATGCACCCGTGGCACCCTTCATCCAGTTCAAGATCAACGAAGCAGGATCGACTCCGGGACTCCGTCTCTTGCACTCGCGACTTCCGGAACAATCATCAAGTTGATGTTTGGCGCTCCCTTGAAGTGATGGCAGGGCTGAAGGGTGGCATAAGCACCCACTGAATGCTCACAGTAAAGATCGCCAGGTCGAACTTGCATCTAGGCCCCATTTAGGCCCCATCTACGACAGGGTTCTGGGTCAACCAATCGTCTTCTAGCGAGTTGCCCGATGTACCGTCGGAGATTGTCTGCTAATGCGTTGCTGACACATTTATCCGGTTCTAACCAAGGTCTTTTCGGCACCCAGGCCCTCGTGTCGGGAATAATCACACAGAAGTGCAGTATCTGACCAAACCCGGGACGGACGAGTTCGAAAATTAAGTGGGAAATCAACTTCGATGCTTTGTTTCATGAGCGACAAAACCGTTTCCTTACAACAGATGGCAGTCTGTATCGCAGAGAGCTACCCGATGGGATTGAATGACAGAGCAGTCTAGTCTTTTGCAACCCAGCCACAAGCGGCCAGGTGCCATGTCCTAGGGCACTCAGCCTTGAATAGCACCACCGAGCCCCGCGCGGGACTAGGCTTGCTGAGTGTTGAGCAGCAGCATGTCAACTGTCGCTACAACTACTACATGGATAACTCAACGGTTTGCGTCAGCGGCCGTCGATTAACATTGGAACAACCGCCACGGGAATGCCGCGTTCTCTGAGGATGCCTCATAGCGCACTGCGTCTTTGGTCAGATCCTTGTTGCAGGAGGACCTTGCAGCCGCCCCCCGGTCCCTGCACCTCAGAAGTTCAGCCTTAAAACCTCGTCAAGCTCGACGACGCTATGTGAATGCGTTGTTTGAATTGTTGATTTGCTGGTCGGTATCCTTCGGAGCGAATCTGTGTGGTCATGCGTGGAGCATCATAGTTGAGATCATATCAGTACGCTTGAAGTCGTCGATGAAGAAACAGCACTATAAGCAGTCCGGCCCAGTCGTCGCTTCAGATGTGGACTTTCAGTCCACAGTGATCTTGGTCTCTTCCTCAACTGTTCAACTCACCACAGCGCGATGCAAGAAGAATATGACAGCCAGGCTGGGTCACCAGGCCTCACAAAGAGGAGGCGCTACTCACGGGTGAGTAGGGCCTGCAATGAATGTCGCTTTCGAAAGATTCGGTGCAATGGGCGCCAGCCATGCGATCCTTGTCGAGACTTCGACCGTCGTGAGTAAAAGCCACGCGTGGACTCATCACTCTGGCGCGGTTGACTTACACTCGTCTAGACTGCACGTACACGTCCACAAGAGGCCAGCGGATGGCTGGCGCCCCGCGAACCAAGATATTAGAGGATCGATTGCGTCGGGCTCGCGCGCTCTTAAGTAAAATCCAGTCTCAAAACCCATCCGCCAGCCTCCAGGCGGAGGTAAACAGCATTTTTGATTCGCCACCTGGTTCCCCTTCGTCACCACCAGATTCTCCGGGTCGAACGGATGATAGCTCAGGGGACCGTTTCGAGAACATGCTTGACGGCAAAGCCCGTTTGACGTCTACCAAAAACTCCACCGAGTACTATGGTGGTGGATCTGGCTTCGCTTTTCTTCACCAGACTCAACAGCTCTTCAACCAGGATTCGCCAGGGACTGAAGGGCCGTCCAACCGTCATGTGGATGTCGACGCCATGTCAAGACTCTTCGACTCACCCTTGCCAGACAAGCAGGCATTGGCTATTGATGTGCCTTTTGCAAAGCTGTTACCGTCTAGGCAGACTGCGATGCGGCTGCTTCATGTCGTTTTCGGACAGACCTACCAATTACTCCAGTTCCTGCATGAGCCGAGCTTCAAGAAGCAGGTGGACCGCATCTATGACCTGGATCCGATGGATTTTGAAGACACTGACCACGACTTCCTGCCTCTTTTCTATATGGTGACGGCGCTTGGGTATTTGTTTCACCAGGAGATGCATCACAAATATGGTTGCAATGGGACTCTAAATCAGGCGTAAGTGAGCCCCCGGCTGATCCTTCCTTCCGTGAGTCGGCCACTGATATGCCCAGAATGCGACATGTTATCGCTGCCCGTCGTATGGTCAATCTCGACCGCTGCCGGGACATCCTCACGTTGCAGACCCTGCTGTGTTTCGTTCTGTTCCTCATGTCAACGGCACGTTTAGCTAGCGCTCACACGTTCATAGGCCTGGCAGTGGCCGCCGCCATGAGGATGGGTCTTCATTCCCGAGCTTCCTGTGAGGGACTATGTGAATCGGAGCAGGACATTCGGCGACGAATTTTCTGGACGATTGTCAAGCTCGATATTTACAGTGGAACCGTCCTGGGGCTTCCTGGCATGATCAATCTTGATTATGTGGATCAGCTAAAACCCAGTGGTCTTGTCCGCGACTACGAAAATGAGGACAAAGGAGGGTTTGCCTCTGTCACGAAGAGAAGGATGTTTGCGGCGTCCGCTCAGTATCTTGACGTTCTCTTGATCACCAGCAAGGTAGTCCAGAAGTTGTATCCGAAGACCGACGAAGAGGCGCACCGAGTCAATGGAACAAGTAAGATGTACGTCAGCAACGCCACTGTATCAGAGATTGAGGAGGACTTCAAGACATGGCGGAAAGGGCTGTCCAATGCTCTGGGATCATCAGACCAAAACAGTTCGCTGAGCAGGTAACAGGCCACACCTTGCATCTTGGGGGTTCCTGCTAACGGCGCCTAGCATCGTATACGAGCTGGAAATGGTCCATAATTTTGGCCACATCATTCTTTACCGGCCTTTTTTGCATTACCTGGCGCGCACAAAGAGCGAGAATCCTCCAGAGCTTCGGTTGCTACGTTGTGCTACGGCATGCATCAAAATCTCTCGATTCACCATTTCACGGTCGCAAGACATGCTCAAGCAGGGCTTTCTCGCAGCGGCTGCGTGGCAATCCGTCTACACGGTGTTCTTGTCGCTTGTCACACTAATATTCTTCCTAGCAACGCAGCACGGGAACAAGGAATATGCGGCTATCCTCAGAGACACGGAATGTGGGGTTCAGATACTCGCAAGCACATCCTGTCTCGACATTGGTTCAAGAAGGTGTCTGGATGTATTGAAGGTGAGTTGATCACGATGATTCTCCCGCCTGTCGGCTGATTCTGATGGGTAGGTTCTTACCCGACGACTGGCGCCCATGGTTGACCTGGACATCGACAAAATTGCACGAGAAGTGAAGCCATTGTGCAGAAGCCTCCAATCCACTCCCGCTGGGGATCGCGGCCGAGGGTGGTCACCTTTAGATACAGATATGGAAGGTGCCGTTTTCAAACTTGCACAGCCGCCCGCCCGAACAGCGGCTGAGGCGAGCTCTCCCGCAGAGCCGAGCCAGCAGCAAGATTTTGTTCAGCGACCTCAGTCCACACCGCAACAAGTCCCAGCAATGAATGTGCATCCCACGCCCATGAACATGTATCCTCAGGCCATGTCGTTCCCATACCCGGCCGCACCAATGCCAATGATGGGACAAGGTCAATCAATGAATGCGCCGAGCACGAGTCAAAGTCAAAGCCACGGTTTCGCAATGTTCGACGTCGAGCCCACCCCAGGTCTTGAAGGACCGGCGCCATTTGGACAGTCAGATATGGAGGTGCCATATACCGGTGAATTTGCTTGGCCGTTCGAAATGACTGGCGGGGCCGCAGGAAACAACAAGAACACCAACGCCAGGCGAGGATCACAGCCGCAGCTTGGAACGCACCCTCTGACGCAACAGGACATTGCAGCATTCATGCGGATCAACCCTGGAGACGAGCCGTTCCTCTAAGATCTTCGAGGATATGGAAAATTTGCAAAGACTATGGTGGAAGGTGGAAGTGGGAGCCAAATCCATTCCCTCCGGCGGTCACATCCCATCAATCAACAGGCGTTGAGTTATCTGGTGGAGGTGGAGGTGTATCTTGTCTCCT
>JAAAJI010000002.1:0-111643 GCA_010883475.1 Exophiala phaeomuriformis | reverse complement strand
AATATACATATTAAAACAATACTTGCATATTCAGCTAAAAAGAAGAATACAAATATTGCTGCAGAATGTTCTGTCATAAAACCTGAAACTAATTCAGATTCTGCTTCAGCTAAGTCAAAAGGAGCTCTATTAGTTTCTGCTATTGATCCAATAAAGAATATTATAAATACTGGTAATAATGGTAAAACAAAAAATACTATTTTTTGTGCTTCGACATTAACAGTTAAATTTAAATTACCAGTTAATAAAACAACTAATAGTATAGCTGCTCTTATAAATTATTAATATATTTTAATTTATAATCAATGGTTTTTATTATAAATTATTACTATGTGGAGTAATAAAAATAAATATTTACTAGTAGAAATTTAACAATATTTTTACAAAATATTGTTTATATTCTATACAATATGGAGATATCAGGAATCGAACCTAAAATGACGAATTGCAAACTCGCTATCTTATCAGTCAGTGAGTGACCCGAGGCAGCCTTGTATCAACATCAACGCATTTCATTCACTTCTGCCGTTTACGTTCCCCCAGTATTGTCTACCCTCAATCACCATGGAGCAGAGATCCAAAATACCCCCGGGTCTCCCCAGGGAGAATCCCACAAAATCATACTGGCAAGATCCACCTTCAGATATAGCAGACTGCCGCACGACTCCTGACCTGCCCACTCACGCCGACGTGGTCATAATCGGCTCTGGAATCAGCGGCGCCAGCATATCCTACAACTTGCTATCCTCAGAGCCGAATCTGAGAGTCGTCATGCTTGAAGCCCGCCAGGCCGCTAGTGGCGCAAGTGGCCGGAACGGTAGGTCAATTATACAGCGACGCAACTAGTGAACTCATATTGCGCTCGTGTTTCCCGTTCTACCTCTCCTTTACTCCTTACCGGCTCCTATGCATCTTTCAAGGCCATCAGGAACAGCTCCTACTGTAGGACCTCTGCCAACAACAGTCCCCCGTGATGACCCACATTGATTCCTTTCCCTCTGTTCGATTACCTTCTCCATCGCATTTGATTTCTTTTATGTTATGTCACCCACAATCTCTGATAAATAACCCCCTCGTCAAGGCGGACACACCAAACCGGCGACCTACCGCTCATTCAGCGACAACGTGCATTCCGTGGGCGCCGAGGACGCCATGAAAATCACACGACTAGAACAAACCACCATGGAAGCCGTTCACGCATTCGCCCACAAACACCAACTCGACTGCGACTCGCACCGCTGCCAAACCGTCGACGTGTTCTACGACCTGAAACAGTTACAGGCAGCGCGAGAATCCGTGGCCCTGATGGAGGAACTCATGGGTCCCCAGAACTGTCCTAAGCACATCTTTCACGACGGAAAAACAACAGCCGAACGGTTCCTGGCCCAAGACAGCATGGGCGCAGTGGAATACGAATCCGGCAGTCTGAACGCATACAAATTCACCATTGGTATACTAAAGCTCGCTCTGCAAAAGGGTCTAAATCTACAATGCAACACTCCTGCAATTCAATCCAGCAAATCTGACACTGACACAAATCCAACTGCGTCTGCGTCATCATCCGTTCAGTGGACCGTCTCGACTGCGTCTCGCGGCACCATCACCACTCCCAAACTAGTCCTCGCCACGAACGCCTATTCGGCCCACCTATACCCGCCACTCCACGGCGTGGTAGTACCTCTGCGAGGCGTGGTCACCGCCCAACGACCGGGCCTATCGATATCCCAGCGCACTTGCGGTTGTGGTCGTTTGAACACCACATATTCATTTGTCCATGAAGGTGACTTTGAATACATGATTACCCGACCGTCGCGAGACCAAACTGACATAAACTCAAACTTTGACATCGTCATCGGAGGCGGCATGCATGTTGCCCCCGGGGCAGGGGTGTCCGAGTACGGAAATACAGACGACACCACGTACGACAAGGCCTCAGCGGAGTATTTGCTCCAGTGTACCAAGAACAAGTACTTCAATAACATTTGGGGCCCAGACAATCCTGACGGCCAGTGTCGGAGCGTCTGGAGTGGCATTATGGCATTCTCGGCTGATGGATATCCCTTTGTTGGCCCCGTTCCAGGCGAACAGGGGTTGTTTTTGCATGTTTCGTTCCAGGGCCATGGGATGGTGCTTTGCTTTTCGTGTGCAAAGGCAGTGGCGAGTATGATTTTGGATAGCGATAAAGATGGAGAGAAAGACGAAGCTGCCGACAGCAGCAAACACAGCATGAGTAGTTTAGATAGCTGGTTCCCAAACTGTTATCGAGTCACGAGTGAAAGATTGAGTCGCAAATTTACAGATGATCACCTTCCTTGAAACAAACTTCGAACCCGCCTTGTGGCCATGAGGGCGAGGGGAGGTCGGATCAGGTTCAGGAAGAAAAGGCTGCGAAAAGGGGGTAGGTGGCGTGGTCGGACGATATAGACGTGTGGACATGGAATAGAGGATTACGTACAGATAGATAGATGGCTCGTCCAAGTCTCGAGAGAAGGCGATGCAACGGGAGATCTTGAGATTCTCGTATCTCCAGTCACCAGGAGCGAATCAATGAGTACAAATTCAGCAAACAGACTTCAAATCGAACATTTTTCGGAAAGATATGTCGTGTTTGGAAAGATATCTCATATTCGGAAAAGATACCTTATGCTCTCGCATCCTATCATCAAGAAGATCAAGTCGACCAGTCCTACGCATTCAGACTCAGATTACCCAACGCCGGAGCAAAGCAATATTGCGTATTTTCCCGTGAATTTAACAAAAGAAACGCCGTCTATTGCCGTTGACGTTAACCTCCCAGTCACTTGTCTTGCTTGTCCCTAGGGACCCTCCAGGATTGATTCAGTTTCCATTGTGCTGCCATTTTTGAGAGTCATAAAGTCATCACGTGTACAGTCCTGGCATCCCTCATGCGAGTCTTGAGTCCTTTACTGCGTCTGGCACTGGGCCTGGTGAGGACCGTCGTCATCTTCCCAGCCATCATGGCCTTCCTGACCACCAATCTCTTCAGGATCCGCAACTTCGAAACTGACTTCGTCGGCCTCTTCGGCTTCAATCGGTGGCGGTGGCGGTGGCAGCAGTTTCCGCAAAGCCTCCAGAGCGGCCGGATCCGAAAAGTAGCCGTCTTCAGGGAACTCGACTTCGACGACGAGGTACAAATCGCCCTTGGCGTCAGACTTCTTCAGCGGCATACCTTCGCCGCGGACTTTGAGAACTTCGCCAGGACGCAAAATCTGGCCAGGCGTCTGAGGATGGTTGAGCTCGATGCCCCGCCCGTCGAGATGTTTGAGCACGACGCGATGGAAGCCCGTGAGGGCCTCAGCGAGGGTGATGTGGATCTTGGCCGTCAGGTCGTTGCCCGCCCGCTGGAAGGTTTCATGCGGCAACTCGACAAGATGGAAAATGATGTCGCCGGTCTGCTCCGCGCCAGGAATCTGGTCGGCCTCGCCTTCAAGTTTGATTTGATCGCCTTCTCGGGCGCCCCGTGGGATGTAGAGCTCGAGTTGTTTGCGCTCTTCCGTGACCCGCTTGCCCTTGCACTTTTTGCATTTGTCCTTGGGATTCCATACCTGACCGGTACCTTCGCAGGCGCCACATTCGACCATGCGCTGCGTCAACATGCCGGGGCCGACTTGGCTCAGGATCTGTCTGACACCTTTACCCTTGCAGGTGGCACATTCTTTGGGTTGTGCCTTTTCCACGCCGCCGCTGCCGTTGCACTTGGAACAAATGACGTTCTTGGTGCTGGAGAACTTGACCGTCTTTCCCTTGTACAGGTCTTCTAGGGTAACTTCGTATTTCTGGTTCTCGTCGGGACTTCGTCGCATCCTCCGGGGACCGCCGCCCATGCCAGGCATGCCGCCGCCCATACCGAACATGTTCAGAATGTCTTCCATGTTGACGTCGGCGCCCATGCCGCCGGGGCCTCCTCGGCCGTCAAATGCGGCCATCCCATATCTGTCGTACATTTGTCTCTTTTCATCATCGGATAAGATCTCATATGCCTGTGTCACGGTCTTGAACCGGGCTTCGGCTTCTTCTTTCTGGTCTTCGGGGACTTTGTCAGGATGACTCGCTAGGGCGGCCTTGCGATAAGCCTTTTTGATGTCTGCGGGTGAGGCATCTTTGGAGACCCCGAGGATCTCGTAGAGATCAGTGTCTTTGTTATCGGAATTCGCTTCGCCGTTCATGTTGTAGGTATTTCAGTTTCAATTTTCTTTGGTTGTGAGATTACGTCTGATAAGGAGGATTGCTAGGTGGGAAAAAAGGTGAAGAATGTCTGAATTTGAGATCTTTGTTCCGACAGGGACCAATGGGGTTTGGACTGCCAGAAAAATGCCGTAGTACAAAGTTGTAGGGCAGTGGTGAGAAATCTGGCCGGCGGGTGAATTCAGCCCCAGACTTTGCAGGGTCGAGTTGCGACTGGAATGATCCAACGTAAAATCGTCAGACGATAGTACCACTGGGCACGTTAGCGCAGGGTCCAAGCCGTCTAAATCGTGCAAATCTTACGGCGGAGCAGATCCTCGCGGCTGTGGCTGCGGCTTAGTCAGCGGTCCGCCTGAAATAAACCGCATAGACAGCCTCGTCCAAAACCGAGACCAACCTTGAACATTCTCGCGCATTCGACCCGTGAACGACTAGGAGTTTTTTGTTCATTCTCTCTGGGGGTGCGCGTGAGAGTCCGACTTCGACCACACCTGCCAGACACATGAGGACTCGCCCGGCCGCCGGGCTGATCTCTGCCACCGGCTGGATCTGCAAATCATGTCGAGCCCATCAAGCAGAATCCCATCGTTTGCGATTTAGACCTAGACCTTCGCGGACCGGCAGCCTCGTCCAGGCTCGCAAATCGTCCTCGTCCTCTTCTACCTCATCTAGTGGTTCCACTCCCGGCCGCCGAGGAAAGTTGCCAGACAAACCCGCTCGAACACGGTTTGCGCCGTCGCCGACAGGAAACCTGCACCTTGGATCGATTCGAACAGCACTGTTCAATTACCTCCTGGCACGGGCAACACAAGGGCAATTTCTCCTTCGGATCGAAGACACAGATGCCAAACGAACCATCCCGGGCGCGGAAGAAGGACTCTACCGCGACCTACAGTGGGCGGGACTGCAATGGGACGAAGGGCCTCTGGTAGGCGGTCCATACGGACCATACCGACAATCGGAACGATTGCCCCTGTACAAAAAGCACATTGAGACTCTACTCTCAACAGGTCGGGCATACCGATGTTTCTGTACGCCAGAGCGACTGGACGAGCTGAACCGACGTCGGCACGAGAAGGGACTCAACCTGGGCTACGACCGCAAATGCCTTCAAATACCGACTGAAGAGGCAGAAGATCGAGCATCGCGCGGCGAGCAGCATGTCATTCGGTTCCTCTCGCCGCCCGAATGGCCGAGATATACTGATTTGGTATACGGGCGAAGCGGGCACGGGGCGGAAAAGACCAAGAAGCTGCTCGTTGACGAACCCGTGTACGAAGACACGATCCTGATCAAATCCGACGGATTCCCCACCTACCATTGGGCGAATGTCTGCGACGACCATGAAATGCACATCACGCACGTCGTGCGCGGGTCTGAATGGATGGCGTCGACACCGTTGCACGTCGCGCTGTACCAGTCTCTGGGATGGGATGCACCGCAGTTCGCACACGTCCCGCTTCTCGTCGACCAGAACCGCCAGAAGCTGAGTAAACGCAACTTCGACTCGGACATTGCCAGTTTCCGCAACAAAGGTATCTTCCCGGAAGCCCTGGTCAACTTTGCCGCCCTGCTGGGGTGGTCGCACACGCAGAAGAACGACGTGTTGGACCTTCAACAGCTCGAGAAGCTGTTCGATCTCAAGATCACAAAGGGGAACACTATTGTCTCGTTCGACAAGCTGCAGTACCTACAGATCAAGCATGCACGCCGCAGGGTCGAGGCCGGCGGCGAGCCTTTTGAGCAAATGATCCGCGACGTCGCTGTCGCCGTGTTGGACAGGTACGGCGCCGCCCGAGTCACCGAGTTTTTAGGTCGACGATCTCTTCGCGATGTGCTGGCCACGATTCTCAAAGTCCCTTCTCTCCCATACCGGTCGGCCCCCGACTTCGCCGAGAACCAGTGTTCCATCTTTTTCGAGCCTGCGGCAACGACGCCAGAACAGCTCGACCAGTTCGACTTCGACCCTGCTCATCTGCATTCTCTGCGCGTCGCCGCCTCCACGCTCTGCTTGATTCCCGAATCCCAATGGTCCGAACAGGTCCACCACTCCCAGCTGCGGATGCTAGAACAACAGGTCCCAACAGTGGAAACTGACGGAACAACAACAACAACCGTTGAAGAAGCCGCTGGTGCTACTGCTACTGCTGCTGCTTCAGCAAAATGGAAACGCGATCTATACCACTATCTCCGCTGGGCGTTGTTAGGCGGTGCCCGCGGGCCCGGCATCGCCGCAACATTGGAGATTCTCGGCCGTGAGGCGTCTGTGGCCAGAATCCAGGCCGCGAACCGTCTGGCTCAGCAGTATGAAGCTGTAAAAACCAAACCTGTCATTGAGGCCCAGGCGTTCAAGGGTGATGTCGAGGGCAAAAGACGTCTGGATAAGCAGTGGAAGGGATATTCGATGGCCAGAACCGGAGCTGGAGCTGGTGCTGCTAGTAAAGCAGTTGCTGCTTGATGCACTGGCACTACCATTAGTACATTACTGTTTGTTGGTGTCGGTGCTGATACTGATGATGGTGCTGCTGCTGCTCCTGCATAATGGTTTTGTTCCAAATTGGTCTTTGGATCAAAAATACCTCCCTAACTCAGGCTGTACATTGATTTCTCAGTGGTCCCTGGTACTATGCGTAGTCCTACTATGTACCGTTGTAGGTACCTTATATCAAGTACTACAGTATACTGATATACCCCGAGTCTTTTCTGAAACTGAACGGGATTTTGTTTAATCATTCCAAAACTTCCCATGACCAGAGAAATCAATCTCAGGATAAAATTCCCCTCACGGCCGGATTGGAATCGAACCACTCAGAATTCTGTTGCATTTCTTCTCATCTCATTGTCTGTCTCCAGCCTACTTATTTTGACTTGTCACTGTCTATTTCCTAGTATTCTGCTATTCAGTCACCTCCCTAACCAACTCCCAGTTCCCCTTGAGATCCTCCTTCCACAGCGTGACTTTATTATCGCCGCCACTAACAGCAAGGATATTGCCACTCAGACTCCAGCTGACGCGCCACAAGACGGCATCAAACTCGAGAGTCTTCGCGAGCGTCCACGAACCGGGCGCCACCTCGGGACTGGTGTTTGTCCAGATCTTGACCGTCTTGTCCTGGCTCGCGCTGGCAATATACGTCTTGGACAACAGGGTAGGCGACCACGCCACGTCACGGACCCAATCCGAATGACCTTGGGGAAGCACCACGGTGTTTTCGTACGTTTGGGTGGCATTGTTGAAGTCCCACACTTTGACTGCGTTGTCGCTGCCTCCGGTCACGAAACGTCGAGTCGGCCCAGAGGTACCCGCGCCGCCGTCCTTGCGTGCAATTGCGCCCGGTGCACCCGCGGGAGCCCAGCTTACTGCATTCACGCCCATAGGGTGCGCTGGAAAGATGACATGTCCCCATTGGTTGTCTCGGAACTCCAGGACGCTGACGTTGCCGTCGGACGAGGCACATGCCAAAAGACATCCCAGCTCAGGTGGTGCCCATGACACCATGTTCACGGACGCCGTGTGGATTGTCGACGTAAACACTAATGACCATGTTGGTTGTTGGTTGGGCTGTTGGGCCGGGGTTTCCCGGTAGATGTGGACGCGGCCGTCATAGGATGAAGAGGCGAGTAGAGTGCCGAATTTGGGATGCGCCCAAGATACACACCAGACTGCGCCATCGTGGCTGTAACAAGAAACAGGGTCAGTTGACTGCAACTAGACTTGTGGCTGGTAGAATGAGCAGAAATCTGTTCATGGCAAGGAATCATACCCTTTCAGTGTCTCGGTTAATCGGTGCTGATCGCCGTCAATCTCGAAGATTTTGATCGTCTTGTCGCTGGAGCAGGTGGCTAGCCGGCGGCCATAGTAGTCTAATACTGCATCATGCTAGGCACAGAGTTAGTAGTGTGCCAGTAATTGACGGGGGAATTGTAGAGATTTAAGGAACGGGATATGGAAAAAAAGAGTCCAACACTGAACGGAAGGGAAATGGAAGAGGAAGCATCAACTGAGCAGCTCTTTTCAAGCCAAAAGGAGCCTCGACAGTCAAGAAAAAGGAGGAGGAAAGACTTACAATCATGTCATCGTGGCCCGAGTTGGCAATGACTTGCGCCTGTAAAGATATCGTGGTCAGCAGTGTCCTCAAGAACGTAGTCACCAATGATCTGCGCTGTAACGTGGTATATCACAATTCCCTCGTATGCCCACTCATCAATCGTGAAATCAGCCATGTTGAATCAGCAGCAATGTCCAAGCAGCAAGCAGCAATAGCAGCAGAAAAATGCTGGCCCCCTCCTGTCCATGCAATAAAGACTCTCCTCTTTCCTTGACGGTCATGTAGGCATGCAACAGCACCATACCCAATTCACAGTGCGCACCTGCTCTCCTTTATGCAAGGGCATGAAAGACTCCCTTCCCCCAAGAGATAATGGCTTGGAACTTTGACTTTCGCAACACCATATCGCTAATTCCCAGCGAGTCCAATAAACATCTAACCGCGGTCTCAATCTGTATCATCCAGGCCACATATTCATCGCTTTGGCCCGCGCCTGGCACCCACTGCCGCAGGATCTACCGTTTGTCTTTCCAGCTCTTTATACCGATACCCACGTTCAACGGCCGCAAAAACAATTTCGCAAAAGGCAGAGAAGCAGAACAATCAATCTCACGCCGCAAAAACCAAACCGCCTCTTTCACCATGTATCACCATGTAGCAATAGCACGGCATAACTTAAACTTACCATTTTCCAATAAAATCAAGGAGCAACACGCTCTATCGAACAAGTGTAGTGTGGAACAAGGATAAGCGAAAACGGTGGTTTGCTTCCAAATGACACTCCGTCTGCCGACAGGGACTCGTTTAGAAGAGAGGTGGGCGATGTAGAAACGGTAGGAGAGCGCGAGTTCAGCACGACCGCATGCTATTCGAAGGTCAAAGAGCGGAGGGACGGAGGGACGGACGACTTTTGTGTGCAGTGTCTCGTTCGCGATTGAGCCGAGAGGGAGCACAGCAGAGCAGAGCAGTTCGTCGAGGTATCGGGAAGCGTAGTTCTAATTCGCAGGAAGAGGTTCGTGGTTGAAGAGTCGCGAAACGGTATGTAGTTGTGGTTGTGCAGTGTTGATCGATCTGGCATCAACGCACTGCAGCGCGGCGAGATGGAGCGCGGTGACCCTAAACGCAGGGTTATTGGTGGTGCAGTGGTGGTCTTTCTGCCCGGCGCACAGGCAGTTTGACACGCATCACGTGATTGACAGATGGATCTTATCTTATCTGTACACACAGCCCCTGAAACCTCCCTACAAGACCTTTTACCAAGTACACACTCATCAGTCACTCTCGGTACCTACATACTGCATTGGACGTACATAATAGTTGGCTACTAGTATTGTAAGGTAGACAAGGTAGACAGATACTGCACTAGCACTACCGCCGACGAGGATACAAAGTACAAGTACACCGATCCCAAATTCCAAATCCTCACCTTCCACGTTCTCCGCCTCGCAATCGAAGACTGGCAAAAGACCAAACCCAAACCCAACGCACAAAGGACCCAACAAACGCCTTGCTTTCTTACCCGGATATCTGAACTGCCTTGTTGCAGTGGTCAGATCTGACTGACAGATGTATCCGATTTGGATATTCAGCCAAACGAAACAAGCACAACCATATTCGACCACATCTTTTGTTGCACAAATGGCGGTCCTGCCATCGACAAGGCTGTCCCCCTTTCAACTACATTCCCTCGCTTATGCGCCTGGGTTTCTCCTCTTTTTCTCTCATGCAATGTCCATTGTCTGTGTCCGATAAAGTAAGTGCGGTGAATGAAGACCAAAAACAACCCAACGCAAAAGAACAGGTTGATTCGAGGGCTCCTACAGTCCGGCATCATGCTGATTTAATCGATTCAGTGGAGCAGCCCAGCCCGTTCTCAAGACTCATGATTCCAACAGAAAATGTAATGCCGCGCCGCCATAACCGTAGACCTTTTGCTGTCCCCATCAATCCCATAACCTTGTTATGCATTTTATACACGTACACGACAGAAAAGAAAAATAGCGAGTTCCTGGAGTTATGACATGAACCGAACCCGCGTTGGGAGAAGGAAGAAAGGGGATGCATGAGAAGAAAGAACTGTAAAACAGCCGAGTCTGTCTGTCCCTCATCAAGGGTTTCGGTCCAAGTTTCATCTTCCGAGTGGAACAGTGCCTCGGTGCAGACCCGCCGCCCAGGCGGGGAGTTTCTTGTCCCGCTCATAGATCAGGCCGCAGTTGTTGCATAGAGTCTAGAGATACAATTGTCAGCGGGAACACAACATAACCACTAGATTGTAGCAAGGGGCCCCATTTCAGGGGGATAATGCGGGAAAAAGTGCAAACTCACCCTAGGTCCAAGCGGCCCGTCTCGAACCGCCCATACCGCATTGCCTGGGATCAGACAATGTCGACATCTCCAGTTCTGCCTCTCATACTCTTGTAGTCGATTTCCTTCGCCTCCCCAACCGGACCCGGCCGAACTGCCACCTCCTTCGGGAGTCTGAGCCTTGGAGTCTGGACTGATGGACCGGAACCGCCGTGTTCTTCTGTTTCGTTCACCTCGTCCCATTGAGGGCGTCTCTTCGCCATTCATGCCAACCGAAATGTAATCGAAGTAGCTGCCGCGCTGCTGGGCCTCCTGCTCACGGGCACTCGGGACCATTCCTGCCGTGGAACTGAACTTGGCCGTCTCGCGGCGCAACCGTCTCAGCTGTCGTTCTCGATCGCCTTCTCGCTTCTCAATCTCCTCTTTACTCAGGGCCTCGAATTTCGGTTCCCATTCAGCTCCAAAGTCGTCAATGTCGTACCGCCAGCCTGCTCCTTCCTCCGGACGAACGGCTTGGTTGTCCAAGTCACCACCGCCCCAGGCGCTACCTCCCATCATCAACATGCCGCCTTCACAAGCTTCCTTCTTCAACCTCAAGACAGCTTCATAAATCGCATGCGTAATGGCCATCACCCACTCCCCGCCCAACCCCATGTCTGCACACGTCTGCTTGGCAAACGCTTCCGCGGCTCCAGGTGGATGTAATAACGACCATTCGAACTTGTCTTGGTACAGTTTGGACGAGAGGTAGATGGATAATGTGATGATGCAACGATAGGTGTCGTCCGGGTTGAGATATGGATCTTCCGCCGAGTCGTCGGCAGACTCAGGCACTTGCCGGTCTGGCGGTGGTAAGGGAGAAGCAGCCGCCGTAACAGCTGCGCCGTTGCTCAAAGTTATTGGCCGAGGAGTAGACGGTGCCGGTGTTCCAGGAGTCGTTGAGCCGCGTCGAGATATCGATGCTCCAAGTAGAGGCCGGGGCGTCCCATCGCGAGAGCTTCCATTCGCCAACCCCAAAGGCGTCGGGGCATTGTTTGTGTCGGCCATCTGCGCGCGTTTCGGTTGTGTATGGAACAGTGGATGCATGGCCACACCGGCATAGTCTTCCAACTGCGTTCGAATCTGCTGGCTGATGTTCATGGCCAGCGCGACCTGGTTGGGTAAATCGAGTTCTCGGACAAAGTTGAGCGCAAAGTCGTCGGGAGTGAGCAGTTCTTCGTGGAGATTCCAGAGAAAGATGTCACGGATCTTGTAACCCGGCGCCATTTCCGGTCTCTTGAACATCGGCAGAGAAGCATTGACACCCAGATCCATTCCATTTCGCGGCAGCGGGAACGGCGCCTCGGGCTGATGCGGAGGAACATCGACATCTATTCGTATGGGAATAAGGGTAAGAGGAAGTTGGGCTTGCACATAGGTTTGCGCGTCGGTCCTGTTTGAGGCACCAGCGGGTTAGCATCCGTATAGAGAGAGCCTCTGGGATTGGGGAATATGACATACGTAGGGCGTGCCGTCCGCCTGATGATCCAGTCTCTGTATATCGGTTGCAAATCTACCGGCGCATGTATCTCCTTGCCCACCTTTTCGTTTTGCGGGTCCTTCTTCTCTAATTCCTCTCTCCGCAGCGATCGCAAACCGGTCGGTCGTCTGACCCCTTCACTGTCGTCAAAGTCATCTTCATCGTAAGCATCGTCCGCGTAGTTGATTATCGTGGTTCCTCGTTTGGTGGTGCGACTGCTCGGAGCGACATTCTGCGTTTGGACCACTGGTTGGAGTAGGGTGTTGGCGTATTGACGAATCCGCGGAGCATAGCTGGTGACAAAGGATTGCGCGGTAGCCATGATGCGGTAAAGAAACCCTATATCACCATGGCAGAGTCGATGCGCGCACACAATAGTAAACGGTTCAGTTGCAGTGTTTATGCGTGATTGCTCGTTGCTTTTGGTAAACGCGGTCTTAGTCTGTTTGTATCGTGGATGCGCAGGTCGAGTCTGGGACGACGTGAAATTGTTCGCTGCGCGACTCGCCCTGCAGAACCGTTCAAGTTGCGCCCCGCCAAGCCAAATGCGTGAATCTTACATAAGCCTCAGCCTTGTCGGCCACCCACCAAATACGGACCAGGCTGTCGATGGGTTTACTCCTTGTCTACTAGTACTAGTAGGTAGGCAGCCTGCCACCCTGCGGATGAAATAGTCAATCTGGTCACTGGTACACATGGGAGAAATTCCTCCTCGTCCTGCTATAAATGCGAGTCCACGGGTAATACTAGTCTTCTGTATTATATTGTCTTTAACCGTATAGAAACGGCTTGTGGCCCTATAATCTTCTGTCCAGTTGAATCCCTGTCAATCACACCAAGACTCCTGAACAATGCTGGTTGCTGGATATTACATAAGGGATGTTGTATAACACGACCGGTGTGTTGGAAAAGAATGAGCGCGAACCCTCGCATCATCGCAGGCCAATAACACTCTATGTCAAGGATTAGCAGAACTCCCCATAGCAGCGACCAGATATGCTTACCATTTCAAGAGTCCACACTCTTCGAATCCATACTTTGACCTTGCCTTGCACCCCTTCAACATCCTCCAACTCAACACCTTCCCACCAGCACCTTCGGGCAGGCTTTCGCCAAAACAGCAACAGTTTTTGGGCCATCCCGACGGCGTTGCTGCCAGCAATGTCTCCTTTGATGTCGGTGCGTAGGCGAGCTAGAGCCAAGCTGCATATAACGGCTTTGTTCGGTTCACCTGCTCGATGACCCCAGGTGTCGTCATGATCAAACCCACTGTACTCGATTAGCAAGTGTACACAACAACCATCAGTGCGCTCAACATACCCTGCAGTCAACATTTCAATCAAATGCTGCTCTGTCGTTCCGACCTCTTCACTTCTCTTAAGGCCGGAAAAGATGCCGTTTTGTTTAAGCAAACATCGACCCGCGGCTCGTTTGACCTCGGTCATTTCCAGCGCTTCGATGTCCGGTCGAGGTGGGATGACATAAAAGTCGAGATCCTCTCTAAGAACGATGATCCCCGCTCTGTCCTGAAGCATGTCTTTGGTAGACCCTTGTAAAGGCTCGATGGTCATAGGATCGTTCTCCGGCGGCGTAGTTGGCGAGGGCGATGCTGAGGGAATTGATTGCGCGACTTCCCGGAAGAAGTTTAACATATATTGAAGGGAATCTGGGTTATACTGCGAAGAAAATGTTACATCTCCGATATAAATACTAGAATTGCCCAAAACAGAAATCACATGGGGTGGTGCAAGACATACGTCGACTGGGTAGACATCGCCGTCATGGAATGCATTCATGTGTCCATCCGGAAGAAGGCCGTTGGGGAATAATGATAATAATACGAATTCGGGAAGCGTCAGCAACTCATCCCGGGACAGCGTAAATTGTGTTCCTCTGCATGCCAGTCAGCCTGGTCAGTTTTGTCAGTAGAGCGGGCGCACCTCAAATCCAATGTGATATGTTCATCGGCCGTGGCCTCTCCTGCAGCAGAGACAGTCAGCATAACATGTTCCGATCCATTTTTGATGTCCGCAGCATACCTCCCAATGTATTGATCGGTGGACCCGCTGTCTGCTGCACTTGGGTAATGATACTGGCAGCACCGCCGGCGGCCGCCATGACGTAGGTAAATGAGTCTATCGGACTCGAACCCTCAGTGTAAGGAGGAGGCGGTTCTCCTTCGTCGGTTGCCTTGGAAGACTGGGCCTTTGTGTCCTGCGGAAGGGCGGCCTTGGTCTCAGCCTCAGCCTTGGACTGGGCGTCGTCTTCGGCAAGAGCCTCCTCAAAGGAGGGTGCCGGAACTGTGGCTAGGAGTGACTCGCAGGAAGTCTCGGCAACTGTGGCTCTGATGCTATCAAGCTCTGCGGCGGTAGGGAAGTATAGAGAGGAAAATGGAGGCGGGCGCTGTGAAGGCGCACTGAAGGAAGATGGCTCGGAGGTTGGAGTCTGGGGAGGAGGAACGATGTATTCCTTGTCGTCAGAAGGATCGACAGAATCGTAGGTCGACAACGCCGTGGTGGGCAACTTTTGAGCCAAAGAATGGTAACCAGACACCTGGTTCAATTCGAGGGTGCCACGGCACTGGGACAAAGCGCGACAGCGACACGGTGGCGCTCTCGCTGCGGCATTCGAATAAAGGGTCGGCGTCGCTGTAGGAGCAGTGAAGGGGGCGCTGTACAGGTGATGGAAGCTGTTGAATAGGGAGACGTGGATTGATCTAGTTGTGCGAGTGTTGTAGTTTGGGTATTGATTTGAAGGGGCGGGATGGTTGAGATGGTCGAGTCCAACTTAAGTTGGGTCGGAAGTTGCAGTTGGAGTAGCGCCGTGGGATGTGAGATGACCAGATCGGAGCCAGATGCCACTGACACTGGCAGCAGTTTGACACCAGCCACTTCACGGGGCCTAAGGAGCCATTGCGCACTACTTAGGTACCCTAGGGCCTGGGCTTCTAGCTACAACACCTATAAGCTCAACTGGTTCGGCCGCCGTAGTAGGCGGCTCCCGCGCCTGGAGCCGGTTTAACTACCTAGGTCGGTACAGAGTGTGGTGCTGCTGCACGCCACTCTTCCAAGCTTCCAGTCCCGCCATGCACCCGCACACTGCAGTCGTTGACAGTGGCTGGGATCCTCCTACAACTAGCTTCATGGTTCCTCGACCCGCTATGCATTAACAAGAGATCAGAGAAACGGTGATATTATTTATTGGCCGGTTGAAGTCCTGCCGCGGATGATGATGATGATGAAGATAAAATGCTCATGTCGTGGGTAAGGTAAGGTAGTCGTACAATCATTAACAATGTATGCCAGTGCCGCTCAGTTCAAGTTGTCCTCCATTACCATCTTGCTCTGGTTTCCACTCCTCCTCAGGCCTCTGATGCACAGGCCATTCCCACCGGGGTATATCTTCCTTCCCCTGCTGCTGTTCTTTCATTTCTCAGCAATATCCCCTAAACAACGAATTTAATGCTGTCCAGATTCATGCCTTGGGAGGTATCTCTCCCGTTCCTTGACTTGGAGTCAATGTCTCCCCGCCTGAGCCAGGAGCAGCACTGCTATTTCCACCATGTTGGATGCCCGCTGTGGTGGATTGCGCATTGCCTTTATCAGAGACTCCGGCCACGCTGCCTTTGTTTGCCGATCCAGTATGTCCGCTCGTGCCAATGATTCCTGACCCGGCGCCGGCGCCCGGAGTGGTCGAGGGTCGTTTCCCTTCGAGACCGAAGAGGGCAGAGTGAGAATTGGGTGCGACTCCTTTGTCAGACATGTCGGTAGGGAGAGTGGGGATAGTGCTCGGCGGTAGTATCTCGTGCGTAGGGTTGGCTGTAGGATGCAGTGATCGATGTTTGATCTTTGGTTTGTGAGACAAGGCGAGAGGCTCAGTGACTAATTGAGTGTGTTGCTCTTCTGCTGTATTACGTTTCAACTGCGTAGAACCAAGGAGTATCTGAAGAATGCTACAAGTGGTGGGTTGGTCATCTTATTTAGTAGTATTTGTCCTGCGGTGCGAGAATGCGGTGGAAGGATGACTTCACGTAGGACAAGAAGGCACTGACGACAACGCAGCGACGATAAGAGGGGCTCGAACTTTCACTGCCATCACAGGAAACGACTCGAACTCAAACGGTTGACGAATCCTGGGTCTTGTCATACGACTGCCGAGAAGCAGCTACATCAATCCCTGCATTTCTTGTTCCTGGATTCGCGGAAAGATTGTATTCGCCGGCAACATCCAAGTGGCTGTGCGAAGATAAGAGGTGCGTAGAATGCTCGGCAAGTGCGGATTAAATCCTGTAGATATACAGGATCGTCCATAGACGTCTGCTAATTTCCATGGCCAACGTACTGGGATGCTTTGGTACCTGAGGTACAGGTATTGGACTATCAAAAGGATCCCGAGCTTATGGTCCTTGAGGCGACACCTGTATCTCAGTTACGCGTTCTGCTTCATGCCTCTATCGTCGACCTAGGCGATCAGGATCCTTTCGTCTTAAAGTGTAACAGAAACAAGTTACCTCTCGATCGTGCCTTTCGTCAAGTCTCTCGACTGAATAGTTTCAGTGCATTCTTGCTGCAGAGCTTCTCACGATCCTCCGGGTTAGGGAACACCTCCGGTAGATACTGATCATGCTCCTGCGACAGCGGATTGACTACTCCCAGGGGTGTAAAGGGAAAATCACTCCCATACAGCATCCTGTCGACAGTGACGTACTCCAATAAGCCTTTGATTTGTTCAGGGAACGCCCAGCCCGCGGTATCAAAGTAAAACTGCTGGTTCAATCGCTCTTTGATCCATGTCGGCGTCACCTTGGGATCCATCCCCGGGAGACTCAAGGCTAAGCCCACATTTGCAAATCGGTTGATCAATGGTGGAAACGCACCACCCACGTGAGGCACGAGGAACGTGACGTTCGGACAGCGACTGACTGTGCCCGACATGAAGAGATTGATGACAGCACGAGCAGTGTCGAACAGAAATTCGAACATGGGTCTGGGATATTCCGGGAGAGGTGTCGCTGCCGGTCCACCGTGAGGCAAGCAGGGAGTGGTTGGGTGCATGAAAACAATGGCTTTCCGGCGATTGAGCTCGTCGAAGATGGGGTCAAAGTCTTTATGTCCAAGGTACGAACCCTGGAAGTTGGTCATGACCACGAATCCATCGGCCTTGAGGTGATCCAACGCATAGGGAATTTCTTCCAAGCTGCCCTCGATGTCGGCCAGAGGCAGGGAAGCAAAGAAGCCGAATTTATCAGGCTTCCTTTTCTTGAGGCTCCCGCCATAGTCATTGACATACCGCGTCAATTCGCGACTGAGTGCTTTATCGCCTGGCTTGAGGTAGGTGCCGGGCGAGCTGACGCTAAGCATGGATTTGGTCACATTGATAGTCTGCATCATTTCGAGATGGCCCTCTTCGCTCCATGGCTGAACCTGGATTAGCAGCGAACACGCCCCAGTGACAAATACTGTCGGCTTACTGGGATTGCCGGGATCCCATCGGGCTGCTTGTGGCCATGTTCTGCCAGTGCCTCACGGTATCCCCTGTCGCCCGTCAGCCGAATGCATGCAGTGCCAACAGGAGCACTGACGGTGGGAGATAGTGGGAATGACAATCGATTTTCGGATATGGAGACATGTCGAGCCAGCAAGGCGCGGAACTCGCAATGGTCAAATATGAAAGACAGAAGCTGTTTCGAGAGTGGTGTGGATATTTATGCTGGTCGTAAACAAGCATGCCCCGAGAGGAAGATATACCTGCCAGTGGTATCTGCCCGACGTAGCCGCGGGGCGCATGCGGAGTGAAGATCGAGGGGCGTCAACGCTGGTTGGCGGACGGAATGCAGGAGCAGTGAAACAGCCTGGGAGGTTCAAGTTGTCCGGGGACGCGCTTGTACTAGGATCGGATGCCGTGCAATGTCCGACCAGCATCAGCAGTGTCGCTGCCAGTGTGGTCCTGAAGTGTGGCCTGCCAGTACAGGGTGATTCAATTTGTCTTATTTTGTTGCGCTTTCCGTTCCGATCGCCGACATGAGCAATTCCGTGTGCGACTTATGTTCGGATCGCACCTGAGGTCAGGGAGCTGCGCACACTGCATGCGACGGGACTGTGGTTTTTCGTGAGACCGTGTGAAAAACAGTCTCGTCCCTTCCCCTCTTGGACGAGGCTGCGTGTTTAGGGGGCCAACGGGGCGGAGTGGAGCGCAAGGCTGCGGGGACTGATATACTACTGGACTTGGGAATCGACCTACCTACCTCTATTACTCGAGAACGAAAAACCTAATTACCATATACGGTTTGATCCTAGTGGGTGAGCGAAGGCCGCTTTAACCTGAGCTTTAACTGAGCCTATGGCTGAGCATCACTGAGCGCTCAGGGAGCGCTCCCTGAGCACCACACACCCAGTGCCTAATTAGGCCCCTTAGCGGTCGGCTAAACCTGCCTCTCGACTTAGCATCTGTTTCGGCCAGGGGACCTGGCAGATCGCCCTGCTCTTACAGTACGCTGCTGCCTAAACTTCCTCATAATTTTAGGTATGGCGGTGCGAAGGAAGCGGCGATTGGTTCAGGCGCCGGGACGCTTAAGGGCTCCCTAAAACTGCGGTTGACTCATTGCTCGGTCTTCAATCTTACCTGCAAAAGAGTCTGAATAGACTGCAGACTTTGACGAGCAATTCTATGTCCCAAAAAGGCCATTCACTCCTTGCGTTGAAGATGAGGAATGTACGGGTTCTAAAAGATTCAAGCGCGATATCTTACCCGTCATCGACGAGGTTCGTTTGGCTCTCTTTGACTTTCTCGCGGTACTGGATCTGTAACAATGTCAGGACCGTCTGGTGACTCGTCTCCGTCCAGTCGATACGTCGCCCTTCTAATGACTCCCTCCAGCCTGGCTCGACCAGTTCCTGAAAGCAATGATGAGCTAGATTTCGACAAGGATCTTGATGCATTTGCTTCGCAACAAGCCAAGTGTCTCGCCTCACTCTACAGATACTCTATAGTGCACGAATGGCAGGAGTGCATTGTTTCAATGAGCTTTATCGCGGTGGCGGTGCGTGGCTGTTTCAGACAGGATGCGAATTGAATCGCTACCGTGCTGCCCACGAAATCGCGCTCAATCTCTCAATTTCACTGCATGCACAAATCCGGGACATGGCTAGCTTGTGAGGGTCAATACAGCAAAGAAGATGCGGGCATTGCGGTCAAGTCGAGCAGCCTTTTCGGGTCCCCTTTGTTACCTTGAGCTCCGATTTTGGCTCCCATGTCGAGAGGACAAATGAGATCAAATTCCGATCCCTTTTACTTCCACCTTTGTCACCAACATACTGTACAGTAAGTTGCAATATAATGTAACTAGTTTACTGTTCAGTGTCGGAGCATGAGAGTCTTGTGAGACCGAGAATTGACTCGATTCACTGTCGCCTTTCCGGGAATGCCAACTCGTCGGAATAATGAAGAACGCGCAAGATGGAGAAGCAAATGTCGTTTCATATTATCAGACCATCTCGGTGAGATCAGACGCCAGTTATGATCTGAAAGGATTCTAAAAAATTACAGAGCAAAAGCTAGGATTGCGTATAGAGCCGTCACAAGTTCGCCTGGTTCCAACGATAAACGATCCATATCGTTGGAAATATCCTCCACGTCTTCAGAAACTGTTTACTAAAAATATGAGCGATCAGTCGATTGGAGTCTACAAGGTTCTATGTCGGGAGATCGAAGTTAAAAAATCTGTCATAGCCACAGTACAAGATGGATCTGGAGAGCTTGACGAATGTGCAACAAGTGATAATGAAGTGCGGCAAGCACCGTCTATTATTTCCAAGCTAGAGGCTGACTATGTGTCCGTAGCGCCCACAGTCGTCAGAACCAGAGCTCGGACCTAGTCTCTTAACTGAGCAATTGCAAATTGAAAACCAAAGGCTCACCAAAGAGGTGCTATTATTGCGCGACCAGGCCACAAATGCTCAAGAGGAAGTAGTTCGAAAGGATCGAGAGACCGAAGAGCTTCGACAGGAGATACAGAAGTTGACATCAACAAGAGACTATTTTCAGGCCTGTTTGCAGAGATGTTCACAACGAGTCGAAAACGCGTCGAAGTTACTCGAGTCGTTAAACCGCGAACTAAGATGCGACATCGCAGTCATTCTTACTTAATAAAGTTTCCCTTGAGGTTCAATTCAACACCCATTGAACACTGGGATGATAGGTG
This sequence comes from Exophiala phaeomuriformis, assembly GCA_010883475.1. Taxonomy (NCBI): domain Eukaryota; kingdom Fungi; phylum Ascomycota; class Eurotiomycetes; order Chaetothyriales; family Herpotrichiellaceae; genus Exophiala; species Exophiala phaeomuriformis. The sequence continues at coordinate 91,365 of JAAAJI010000002.1, read as the reverse complement.
AAGACGTATTTGCATTTGGGGGATGGGTGTTATGTACTGCCTTGAGCATGACACAAGTTCCTGGTGGAGCGCGAGAGCCCGATGGCAGAGACTGCATAGAGCGAGTACGGCGCTTGCACGGATCCCAGTCAACGAAGGCAATGTGAATGAACACGATGTGGGCATTCCCTAACGAGGTTGGCGACGAGGATCCGTATAGGTTCCTCGCGACTGGTCATGGCTATATAGTTCTTATTTCCTGGCGTGCTCCGTTGCTCTGCCGAGCAGAGCAAAGAGCACCACCGGATTGGGACGGGCTTTCCCTCGCCAAGTTCCCTCGCGCCCAAGTCGTCCGGAAACCTGCTTCCTTACTTGCGGCTGTTGAAACAGGTGATAGATGTTGGAGCACAGTGACGTTGTTTATTGTTGTAGCTACGAGGGGGTGACCCCGAACTGTGCTTTGTCCCTTACCATTTTCGTTCAGGACCCGGAGCGCGGCCGATTTCCTCCGGCGTGTGGGTTGCTCGGCCGCGCACGGGGGAGCGTCGCGGGAGCCACGGCAGAGTACGGGGGAAGCGCACTAGACGAGGCGTAGGGAGCTTGTCTGATGCCTGTTCTCAGAAGCCAGTTCGGGCTCAAGGGGCCCCTTTGGGCCTCGACGATGAGCCTCCACCACTATACTCAGCGGCGAATCTTAGCCTCTCCAAAGTCCATTTCCATTCCCAAACCTGAGCATCTCGATATTTGACCCGTGTCGTCAATGAGCCATTCTGAGCTGTGGCAGTGCAACCCTGAGCTCGGCTTGGCTACCACTGAGTCTTTGAATGTTCTCACAACTTTGGCCCCCTGGATTCCCCAGTTTTTGGTGTTTCACGTATTCTGACCACCTTTCGGGCCACGCTACTGCCTGGAGGGAGTTCCTCCAATCAGTTTACGAGATTGATTTATCCAGAGCACTCTGTAGAAGTTTGTGTATTGACAAGACAGCAGTTCAATTGCTGGTACTGTAGATTACTTTCCTTGGTAGCCGTGACCGCACGTAAACTGCCTCCATCGGATAAATAGTCATCCGTGGGAATTGGATCGAGGACCCAAACCATCGAACCAACTGCACTGGAGTGGTCCATCCATGATTCAAATGCACGTCCGGGGGAGCCATCGGGAGATGATTTTCATCGCTGAAGTCGGATTCCCACCCGCGTGCTGGCAACCCTGCATCCTACATGCCTTGGTTATTGGGCGTTTCTGACGGCGGGGTCATACTTAGTTGGACACGGTACAGAAATTGAGGCGGGCAAGGCAGACTCATGAGGGCAGGACACTAACCAGAGCAATTGTTCTTTCGCTACTAGGATGGAGACGGTTTCATGCAAGCACGGCTGTGTGGGTGAGCGTTGGAATTGGGTGAGCGGTACTGACCTTGTGGAGATTGATTGGCCGACCTGGTAACAGCGTGAAAATGCGGCCAATAGACATGAAACCGGTAGGAGCTGTGGGCTGTGCAGGCGTTTATCCTTCACAAAGAGCCAACGAGATTGGATAGGATGGCTGGCATGCGGGATTTTTTGGCTAGGTAAGAGTATAGGGGCCATTCACTACCGCTCCGGACTTGGGGAGCATGGAGGGACGAGCTATCAGGATACGGGATGTAAATCTTCAGGCAACGGCAACGCAGAGGTCCCAGCGGTCTTTGCGATCGGCCAGCGAAGATCTTTCGATCTCCCGGTCATTTGAGTACTTGAGCTGCATATAGCATCGATTCGCCTAGTCTCATCGAAGGGAAGAAGATGCCGTACGGTGTTCTTAGCAAGTAGAGGACGAGCTAATGAGTTCGTCACCTGGTTGATTTCGGGACATCAGTTAGGTGCTAGCGGATGGATCCGAAACTTTCAGCCTGGGAGTGCTTGACGCCCGTCATTTGACAATTTTGAGGGGAGAGGCCCGTTGGGCAGTCAAAATGCTAGGAAACATGAGGTTGAGCAAGGGTAGGAGAGTTTCCTGAGTAGAACGTACTCAAAGGTTATGCATTACTGTACTCCGTAAGAAAGCGGGATGTGTGGAATAGAGTCTGGGCCTATAGAGCCCTGGTATGTGGCCTACGAGGATCACTCTAAGGAAAGGAGCCAATGGAGCTGTGGTTCCCTGCCCGTGAGCAGTCCATATGTGGAGGGGAAGGTGTTTCGGTAGGTTTAGCCAGCATCACGTGGTCGCTATGAAGCCCCATAGCCCAACCATCCGCTTTGTCACCGAGCCCGCGCGCTTAACGTCCGACCGCGACCGCACTTCGCTTGCAACTACATGAATCCGCCCATTCCTTTCTCCATCATTTGGAGCAACCATGGCACGACGAGACAGTGCGACCGCTCAGAAGACCAAAAGGCAGTCTTTGAATCTGCCGCAGCAAGGTCATTCATCCGCTTCCTCCTTCGGTACTCGACTGACCAACAAAGAGAACCGCCCTCAAGGTATCAGGAAGGGACAAGAGCAAACCCGTCTTCGACGGAGCACCCGTTTGCACCGCTTGATTGAGGTTAATGAGACTCAGCTGAAGGCCAACCAGCAGCCTCTACCATCTCCAGTCAGCGACATTAAAAGTTCTAATGTAGGTCGCCAACTTTATTCTGTGATGGAAGACTGACCCGATATAGTGTGCGCACCCACCTTCTACCCTTCCACCATCGAAGCCTCCGAAGCGGAAACGAGAAACTGAACAGCAACTAAACGCACCCTCTCCAAAACGACCGAGAACATTTTGTCCTAGACCCTCCGTTCGGGACGTTGATTCTATTACATATTGGAGGGAGACATACCACTGGCCTCGAGAATACTTCAATGAAAGTGGCGAAATGAGTCATTTATTGGCCAGAAAGAAATCCGCCGCCTCCCTTCGCCGAAAGCGGTCGGATAGCGAGTCTGGTCTACTGAGCTCAAATACACCGAGTGACCAGAAGCCTAGAGAGGAGAAGAGTGCTCCTTATCAAGACCCACGCTACAACTCGCTTCTCGAGGCGAAAGGCAGCTTTATGGGCAAGTATGTTGGCCGGAGTGAAGAGGGTCCTACAACAACAAGCAAGAAGAAGTACAAGTCATTGCTTGAAGCCGAGCAGGTGGTTCCTGAACATTCCTTGTTTCAGGATGATTTCTTCGAGGACACCTGCGAGATGGTACAGAACAGAAACGAAGCAAAGGTCATTCAGGATATTGCAAGACTCATCGTCCCTTCCGCACAGTCACTCGCGGTTCAAGGGGCGAAGCATTTGAGGTGTCTGATTGAGAGCGTCAACGAGGGCTGGAATAATTCTATCCCTGTCACTAAAACACGGCCTCAACCCGACTATTCTGTGGGGTTCAAACGCTCGGCATTCACAGAAGATCAACTGCAGAAACTCCAGCCATTCGTGGGCGACCTCTTCGACACCTCCTTCTTCATGGGGACATGGTATATGTACTTCCCCTTCTTCTCGAGCGAAGTGAAGTGCGGTGCTGTATGTTGCAGATCGACAGAACGCGCACAGTATGACGCTCGCTGTTCGAGGAGTCGTGGAACTGTTCCGGCTCGTGAAGCGCGAGCAAGAGCTTCATCGGGAGATCCTCGCCTTTTCCATCTCCCACGATCACCGATCAGTGAGAATCTATGGTCATTATCCTGTGATCGAAGACAAAAAGACCACATTTTATCGTCATCCCATCCATGAATTCAGCTTTACCGCACTTGATGGGAAAGAGAAATGGTCGGCGTACAAGTTTACCAAAAATGTGTACGATACCTGGATGCCTGCTCACTTCAAAAGGCTTTGCACAGCAATCGATGCAATACCACCCGATATACATTTTGAAGTCTCCGAAGAATCCGATCTGCAATTTCCCTCATCATCTGGACTTTCACAAGGTCTGGAAAGCCATCACCTCTCGGACCTAGAAACTACAGGTGATGAAGAGCTGAGGCTCCTCGATCCCCAGGAAGTGACACCAGGAACTTCTGTTTCCAAAACATCAGAACAGGCGACGTTCAAGAAACCAAAGAAGAGATGAGACTCGGTATTCACATGGCTAGAGAACTTCTCGAGATAGACAGGTGGGACTGGGGCAAAATCATTTCGACGATGTTACTGTCTCACAATCTGCTATTATCATGGTGTTCGGGAACAAGTTTGGTCCCAACGGAGAGTCACTGGTACATGGCTGAGAGAAATTCTGGATATGATTTATTGTGAATGCTTTGTGCGATATAATTACTTCGCTGGGACAATACGTACTTTCGGGCATGACTCCTGGACGTTATCTCTGACCCTGCAAACAGGTTGATATCGTGATTGCATTCTCTTGTCTGCAGTAGTCATCGTGTTCCAACCTAGAGAAAGTGGTGAGAGAAGGGAGAAGTCCAAAAACCATATAGTAAATCAGGCTCCTCGAAACCCGTTTGATTCTCTGAGTACTGCAACGAACGCCTCTATCGTCATCTTCCCACTCTCTACATCATCCTGCAGGCACTCTATCCTCTCCACCATCTCGTCATATTTGTCTAATTCCGCTAGCTTCCGTTCCGTGAACTCCCTTGCCTCCATTCCGTGGTGGCCCTCCTCCAGCTCCTTCCACCGCTCAGGCCCAAGACGCGCCTGAAGTTGTGTGAAGGGTAGGCTATCAGGGTGATTAAACCCCCACGACAGTAACATGTGCAGCCACATACTCCCTGACTCCTCAGAGTGCCTCACCAGGCGAGATAGGCCCATAGCTTGCTGGCCTGGGATCCGCGCCTCCTCCTCCTCGAGTACGGTCTTAAACATGTCCAGGTACCGTAGATACCTCCCTAAAACCCTAGGAGCCTCTTCTTTGTCGAGAAAAGTGTCGTAGTTATTCAGCCGGTCTTGCAACAGCCACCAGGGGGCCGAGCCGAACAGCTGCGCGGGGCCGGCGTACGACCATTCGAGATCCACCACACCGACCACAGTGAGGTCGTCTGCGCTCCGGACGATGAGGTTAGCGAGGCCGAGGTCGTCACAAACGAGCTTATAGGGGCCAGACGCGTAGCTAGGTTCGACAAGCTGCGGTGCGACGGCCTGGAGTGCGCGAAGGGCAGCATATTTGGCCTGGGTGACGGTGGGACCGCCACCTGAGTTAGGCTGGCACTGGAACTGGGTCCAGTATTGACCAGCCAGATAGCAGAAATAATCGGCGGTGTCAGAGAAGCCTTTAGTACGGTCGCCTGAGAACAATCATGAAATTAGTTGTTTGTTTGTTCTTAAGTAAGCGAGGAGATCACCACTAGGACAGCGAAACAGGAGAATATAAAGTAAAAAAAGGAAGCAAAATTAGGAAGACCATACCAAAAGTGTCGACTCCTCCGGTCTGTAGGATGTCGTGCGCCTTGAAAGTCAAGGGCCGGATAGGAGCATTAAAGCCGGTCACGGGGGTCGGAAGGCTGCCGAGCACAGGAAAGTCGATCTGGAAAAGTTGAAGGAGGATGCGTGCGAACTGTCGGTAGAGGAATTTAATATCATCATCGCAAATGTCATCCCTGAGTAATCTGGTGTTGTTCTGCTGCCGCAGTAACGTGTTGATGCTGACCCCTTCGATGAAATCCATCACAATGTAGGGCCCCAGGCCGAGCGGGTTAGCGGCTGTCAGACCCCAGGCAATGATGCCCGGGACGGGGACATTGTTATCGCGGAGGAGGCTCAGTACCTCCACCTCCACTGCAATCTTCTCGTCGGCGTACTCGTCGCAGACGCTCCCGATGATGGGCATACGGAGCAGCCATGTGATGCCGTCGCAAAAGCGCAACTTCTGGCACAGGTTGTACGAACCGTTGAGGAAATTACCGTCCAGCTTGCAGTCAAGCTTTTGGGGATGCAAGGACGATATCCAGCTCGTTATATGGCCTGCAACACGAGCTTGATTAACTCGCTCGACCCAGAGTCGCTTCCGGACGTCGTTAATGAGTTCGACGGGCTTGTTGATGTCCATAATCTCGAAGAAGGTGAGCCGTGGTCAAGGATTGGTGAGACAGAGCTTGGGTCTTAAAAAAGGGTCTGCCGGTGGATGGCAAAAGGTTAAAATGACAGAGGGAGCTGGCACGTGAATTTTCGCAGGGATGCCTTACTAATCAGGTTGCTCGTCACAGCACAGAAATTGTACGAAAGGAGGTGGTGTGGGAGTCCTCTCATATATAGCGGCCAGAGCTCTTACAGTGGCATTAACAATGGATCGGGCGGATTTGATTCAAGTTCTGGCACCGAGGGGCATGATTTTGGATATATAAGTATATAAAGAATGTCCGATATCTTCGCAAACACGCTGAACAACGTTGGCGGGAGGAGAGGCGTTCCAGCTTCAGCCCACAGAGATAGATAACGGGACAAACCCTCAAGATCGATCAATCTGTCCGAGCTGCCCGAGGCAGGCGAAATCAGGTTCTCCGTAGTCAGCCTCTCGAGCCGGCTTTCTGCGATCCAATCAGGTACCTGTAGAGGCTGGAATGATGCGGACATCAAATGTTGGAGAAGGAAGGGTGCGGGAAATGCTCGTGGATAGGCCATGGGTTAGGTTATTTGCCGCCCGTCTTCGCTCTCTCGGCCTTCTCCCTTTCAGCCCTCTCGCGCGCCTCGCGCTCAAGCTTGTTTTGCTCGCGCTTGCGCTTAGACGAATTGGCAGTATCGACAAGCTGGCCGATGGCATTGCTGCCGGAGTTGATGATAGCGTCGTTGACTTCCTTGCGAGCGTTGGTAGCGTTAGACATGGCGGAATCGGGCTTGTATGGAATTGATTGCAATGTGTAGGTGAGAATAGAATTCTATTGGAGGATAAGGGCTGCGATGCTTACAATGGTAGATGTGAAGATGATTTCAATTCTTGCTCCGTAGTAACTGCTTTATACTTTGTAGTACTCAACTATAAAGCCCATGGGAATATCTTATCTGTCTACGTGGACCAATGGCTTGGGCATCGTACCACAGTACAAACAAGGCGGAGCCACAAGCATTGTCCAACCCATGTCCGATTAGTCGTGCCCTAATTATGCATGGTGAAAGATCCGAGAACGAAAAACTTCTGGTCCGCTGTCACATGGCACACTAGGGACAACGAATCAGGCAGTCCAATCACAAATACCAAGGGTGCATCCGTCTTGGCTCTACTGCGGCAAATATATCACATTTTGCCGCAAATCCAATAGATGCGCATTTTCACGGGCGCCGCTGCGGCCTGGATGGTGCAAAGGACAAAAGTAGGGCAATGGGACTGATGGGTCTAGTAAGCATCGTATTGATTGGATAGCTGTCCGAGTCCAGTACGAGATGATTAACGCAACCGCATCACGAAGTATTCCTTCAAGAACAGCATTGACAGAAGCGTATATGTCGTCAACGGATCGGAATAAAATTTCCGGCCGTGAAGAGGAAAGCCCGATATGGCACCGCAGTGTTTGTGCGCAACTGTGGTTCTTGTTTTATTGACTTGCATCTTTCGTGATCTTGTCCACAACAACCTTGATGGAAGCGTACACGTCGTCCACGGAACCATTAGCATCGATCTACTGCTAGTTAGCCTGGCGAATGCCCTATCTGCAGGTTACATACCGTCCAAAATGGACCCTTGCTTTGAAGATGCTTTTCGATTTTCAAGTTCTCCTGGGAGAATGTTCGTAAACGTTTCTTTATGGAGTCGTCATTATCGTCAATCCGGCCAGATGACTCCGAGCGTCGGTTTAAGCGATATAGCTGAACTTCTTCCGAGCATTTCAGAAGTATGGTAAAGAACTTTCCTCGGATCTATAATTGACAGTAAGTAGGTGTTTGATGTCGTATCGAAAATGACAACCTTTTCCTCAAAAGCACGGGCCTGGTCTAAGCTCCTCGGAAATCCATCCAAAATAACAATGGAACCTTTTTCCATTTGAGATTCTTCAATTCGCTTTTGTATTAGACGTACTGAAAAATCTGCCGGAATGATGACTGAGTTTCTGATGCTGTCCTTGATAAAGTCGGCGAACCCAGACGAGGTAGCCTTTGTTTCTTCACGAAGGAGATCGCCAACTGAAATGTGCACAGAGGATGTGTCCTGAGTAATTCGAGCGCATTGTGTTCCCTTCCCTACGCCAGGGCCTCCTGCAGGGCAGTCAGTTTCGAAGGAGGAAAGACTTGGAAAAGTAGTAACATACCCAGGACGAACAAGAAGGTCAAATCCTGTGTCACTTTGGAAGACCATAGTGAGTCTCTCTCTTGCTTTAAACACTTAACCCAGTCTCTGAGCTCTGGCGCAGTGACTTTTGTCTCCAGTTCCATGAATTCGCCAAGGTCCTTCACCAGTTGCGAGCGCTCTTCATATACCACAGCCTGATGCATACACTCTAGAGCATCGACACTGCGGACCAACTGCGCTGCTTTGCTATCACCAGCTTCAAATTCTGACCAAAGTTCCTCTATTTCATCGGCAAAAGAGGGATTCACCGGTCTGATGAGGCACGCAAGGTAGGCAAGGGCGAGGCGTTCTTTGAGCAGCTTCTCGTCTATGAAACATCAGAAAGCCATTCAAGACTGATAAGGAACAATAGACAATACCTCTTGGAACGCCATCTGACGGAGTGATATCTCCAACAATCGCTTCGCCCATATCATGGGCCAATGCCATCTTAACCGCTCGCATTCGAATTTCATCATCGATCTAGTAGTTGGCAGTAAGGCTTCTGTAAGGCTTCTTGCGAATTGTCTTCTGTGAACATACATTGGGAATCATCCAAACCATCACAGCCATACGATACATGTGATCACTCACGCTTTCTGGGGACTGAATTCCCCGCATTGCCCAGCCCTTACGCTGGATATTCTTCAAAGCCTCGAGGACTCGAAGGAATGCAAACGGTGAAGTTGACTCCATCTCTGGTGAGTCTCTCGTGGATTCAGACACGGTTGTGAGATAAAGATGTTAGGTCAAGCAAAACAAGCGGAGAAACACACCTGCGTAATCTTTTCATGGTCTCTTGGCGCAACGGGGGAATATCGTTCCGATTCGGTGCGGCCCGCCACATATATTTGCGGTCCCCGCCCATATTCCCCCAACTTTCTCATGCCCAAATTCTCCTCAGCAAGCCACAGGAATAGTCACAATTTTGACCTCCACACTCAATAGTGCAATGTCTCCCAGGACGGATACACTTTTTCGGAAATGGCAACAGCGATATGGAATTAGTGAACAAGCTTTCCACGCGCTTTGGGGCATCCTTGCCGCAGTTGAACATGAGGCAGAGCTCGAGAGGCACAACGGTATCAGCCACCAAGTATTCCCTCAGAGTCAGCCACTGGATGTGGATGAACGTCCCTCGGATGGGTGGCTCTTCGACGGAATGATTGGTGCAGACGCAGAATTTGCATCCATCGGCAATGGCTCCAACCCTCAGCCAAACACAGATGAGAACTTTATCTCTGGAGGTTCAAACATTGAACTATTCGATGACGATATACTTGTTGGTGGATACAATATGGAGGTGGCCTACGTACCGGAAGTCCAACCAGTTTCGGACAACCTGGATATCGTACTCGGGGATACCTCAATCCTGGCCGAGCAGCTGCCTACTCAGACCCCTTTACCACAGATATCGTCCTGGGGGGAACGTTTACCTAATGGAAGGCAACCAACAGTGTATCAGCATTTTGACCAAGCCCAAATAAGCTATGTGACACCTTCTGCAACCACTGTACGTAAGAAGCGCAATTCCGCCCAAGACGCTGCAGAAAGTGCGATTGGTCACAAGAGACAAAAGTCAACCAAGCAGTGCATCAAATGTTGGATTTCTAAACGATCGGTACTTCTTACTGCTTATTTTTCTTTTAAATGTACAGGTGCTTATGCCCGTCTAGTGCGACAATGTCGGTGGCCATTGCAAAACTTGCGTGGCCGCAAAAATCCCTCAGGAAATCTGCATACGAACGAGACTGGCGAATTACCCCGTATTCGATAAATGTGAGTTCTTTCCCATGAAGGTGGTTTAATACTGAAACCAAACAGGGAAAGATGCGACCTACAGCGTAAGGCTTAAATGGTTACACCTTCATTGGAAACCATTCACAAGACTTGCTACACTTCGACACGAAGAAAACGGCCCCACAATCACAGTTGATGCATATGAATTTTGTGGATATTCTCCAGATGAGATGCTCGTCTACTGGAAGGAGAAAGATGGCTGGGATTGTGCAGAGACAACGACATTTGGACTGAAAACGTGCGAGATAGATCTGACAGATTATATCAATCAACATCTATCATACTACCGCTCACATACAGAAAGCCAAAGCTATCTTGAACGGATACTTGCCAAACAGAAAGTGAAGTTGGATTCCGAGGTCAGCACGCTCTGAGTCTAGAGGATATTCAGCTGATATGCGGCAGGCTGACCTTTTAGCTCGAACATTACAACTATGGACTGCAAACCGCCTCCTAATGAAAGGTTGGGAACTGACCGGTGAAGAATCATTGGGCATGAACCCCATCGACAAAGACAATTCACCTTTTTATCACAGAATACCAGCACCTCGCGTGATGCAAAATCAATTGGACAGCAACCTTGAGGCTTTTATTTTCAAAACTGAGAAGACAGTATTGAAGGATCTTCAGGAAGCAATTTTGAAACGATCAACTTACTCCTGGAATATTGTCTGCTTGGCCACGATTGTGCTTCTGCATGTGCTTGAGAAAGATAGTTGGAGGCTACTATATTGGAAGTATCACCCTCAAGAAGTAAGTTATTATGAAGCCTTTGCTGGACTCGACTAAATTCTATAAGCGCTATGTTTGGAGACACCCTGAGTCTCCTGAGAGGTTGATAGAGAGGAATATGCATTTCTCAAACATGTTGGTGACCTGTGTACGTTTTGCTGGCCAAGTCCCCCAGGGATTGAAGTCCGTACTTGAGGAAACAAGTAAGTGAAACCCGAATCCTATCAGCCACGGACTCTAAGCCCGATTTAGTACAACCAAATTATGAATACAAAGAAACCGATGACAATAGCATCGACGGCTCTCTTAGTCATCTTGTGTTGAAGGAGTCCTTCAATGATCTAGCCTCTGCGGAACATTTCCTCCCTTCGACAGTGGCACAGAATGTTGAGCTTGATGCTTAATGTAAGCAATGCTGGCTTGATCTATTGGCTATGTGAAAACGAGTTGATCTGGTGCGAGACCAGACTGTTTCCTTTTCTTTGCGCTGCGAGTGTTGTCTTTGCTTTTGCTACCCGCTAGAGATCATTCAAGCTCCAACTTTGATGGCGAAAAACTTAATTTAGTTTCTAATCAGTGCAAATAAACAGATCAGTTCATACGCCACTGAGGCGTGCATTCGGTTCGTAAATTGTCCAGGCACGGCGGAACAGTGGCCAGAGTATACTCGCTAAAGTCCCCTGTGCGTTGCCCAGAGCACCCATAGACAATGATAGTCTAGTCGCCCTAACATTGAAATTCCATCGAACCTTTGGAGTTTGCCTATCGACGTGTCGTCGTTTAGCGGCGAAAAAAGGCTGCCTCGAGCATTCTCTGGCAGCCAACTGAAGGTAAGGGTACTACACTCCGACCCGAGGACCTCAACGAAGCTTTAGATGTCACAATATTTTCCATCCATTTTCGTCAGACATCTACACCTTCCGTTGGTGGGGATCTCTCGCTGGATACGTTAAGGCTTGTAGCAAACTGAGTTGAGTTGCGGCAAACTAGACGTAACTTGCCGCTGGACATAGGATTTTATTCGTGCAGCATTCGAGTAAGTCTCTACCGAATTGTATCAATCACACGGAGTCTTTCGGGCGAAAATCCAGCTGCTTTGTCTGTGAGATTCAAAATTCCTGTTCCATAAAGCTGTCAGATAGAACCAATTTTCTCTGAATCAGTGAGATGTGGTACTATCTTGTTTGTAAATTTTTCGTTTTCTTCCACTACAAACCAACTGGATTTTCGGATATCCACAAGAAGCAACTCGAATCAGAATGTCAACTGAAGACTCAGATACAATTGCATTCTCGTATATTGGCACTGCAGAAACAATATTTGATCTCAAAATACTTGGAGACTTTTGCGCTACCCGTGCTCCCCGGATGAGACGCATAGTTCAGGAAGAATACAATCGGCAGTTCTCAAATGGAGTCAATTTTACTTTCATACAATGCGGAGAGAATGTTCTCAAACCACCAATGGATTGGCTGAGAGACGGTGAAGACGATGCCGGTACTTTCGAAATCTTCCGACCTCAAGAAGCTGACAACCCTTATGGTCAACTCAAAGTCGGCCTGATAAGCAGAGGCGAGAAAGACTTTGTGCTCCACGTGTTTTACAGGCACCTGAAAGTCACTGCTGACTATATTGGACTACTGAATATCATGATCAAACTGGATGTGGTGGGTGGCATCTAAACTCTTTGGTATCAGCGCTAACTTTGCTTAGCCATCGCTTATCCGAGAGTTGCTCCTTTTCAGATGTAAGGCACACGCAGCATTGAGTGAAGCATACGAAAGTCATCTGGTGCAAGACTCCGTAGCTCCCCTAAACCAGTACCTACACAATATGCGGGATTTAGAGCGGCTCTTAGGACAGCGAAGCTTCGAAGGCAAGACTGCGCTCCTTGCCAAAGTCGAGAGTGTATACAGATTGTCTGGAAGTATTCAATTCCTCAAAGCTTTCGTCTCGACATCCACCCCTTGCTCGAAATCGGCAGGCCGTGAGCTTACCTATGCAATAAGGGACGACAATATTGTCGACATGGATAATTTGTATTGTGAATGGGCCGGATGTGCTGCATGAAGGGCAAAGTTCCCGAGAACATTTGAGGGAAAGAGTGCTGGAGGATACAACGAGCAGGGAAAAGGAGCCCTTGACACAATCTGGTAAGGGAGGGCGCTAGATGTGCAATGCCTTTAATCAATAACGATCCTCCCGGACGATCTTGCTATTCCGTCAGACTAACCCGTCGACCATTACAAGTTCGATATTGTCTTCATGTACAATCTGGGGATTTGCATTCGTTATTTTCTATCCTATGCAAGATCGCGAGACCCTGAGGCCTATTAATTCAATCAAAAACAACTACAGGCGAAGATGAGCCTGACAACATTTCTCAGGGTACAACACCCCTCGGGATTCCAGGATTGCTTCTAGCAGAGGTATATAGATGTCCACAAGTTTCAAGATCGTAGTGGGATAGATTCTTTAATTCGGTCAATCCGACCAATGAGTTGTAGTGTTGCGGAACGAGACATACCTGGACCCCAACGTGCCCGACAGAGGGATTCTATCTTCAAGAGCTCTGCTGGACGAGCGACAGCGGAAAGTTCGGCAAACATGGAGAGTCCATTCCGTGCCCTCTAATGATTGATTTCTGTATTGGCTATTTCGACCGTGTCCTGGGAGTGTGATCATCGTTTGAGATATTTGTTAAAAACAAAGAATGTGGTTCTGTTGGACAGGGCTGAGTTGAGGGATACTTACAACCCATAGATGCTATCCTAGCAACTCCTGGGAGATGCTGACGCCTCAACGCTCCTTTTTCTCCTTGCAATACGTTCCATTCACTCAAATCACTCACTATATTTGGCTATATCATTGACCTCAACAACGAGGGACAGGCTACAGTCGGGGGTCAAATAGGATGTATTGACGAGTCTGCCCTCTAGCACTAGGAGGTCGGGTCATGGAGTATGTATATGGCAAAAAGAGCGAAAATTTCCCTCCTAGTCAGAGTATTTCTCACCATCGCATCGGGGACCACGAGGAAGCCATCGGGGTCCGCCGCAATCCATCGGCCGTCTAAGAAGCGGCTTTCCAATTGTCCCTGTTGCGTGCAGAAGCGGCACCGTCCCTTAGCACCCTCACTGGCCATAGCGCAGCTGTACATGTTATAAATGGGCTCAATATTCGGTTCAGCCTCCGACCTTCCATATCCTTGAGAGCCTCATGACCCAGCTGAACCAGGAACATCCGATGGGCAGAGCTCCAGCACTTAAGCCATGCCTTCCTCGTCCGAAACAAGGACACCATGTTGTTCGACCTGCACAATCTGATACACATGGTGATGAGGATTTGGGAGTGCCAACTGTAACGTTACTGATGGCATCGTAGACAGCGGGAGCAGCCACGATGATAGCAGCATATGAAGCAGCAAGACCAGGTGCAGCAATTAGTACAACACTCGTCGTTCAGTTATATTGAAAATCAGCTCGAGGTAGAGCATCATTTCGCAGCAACGCAGCCGGCAAGTCAATCACATTCGGGGCTCACCCCCCTCGCTTCATGCGCAATGGGCAATGAAGAATTGTCAGTATCACTTTTCCCGATATGCGTGTTCTCCAAATCTTATCCACCTCTATGGCCCTCCAACGTTGAATAGTCCGGGTGGTTGGTTCCTCCTCAGCCATTATGCCGCATCTATTATCAGCTCTTATCTCAGTTGTGGCGATGTACCGAGCGTCAATTCTATCATCGCAGTCTCGTGAGATCGACCGCTCACTCTTAAACGCACGTATTCCTCCGATAGTGCGTCAAAGATATGCCGCTGCAATGGCTTCCGATCAAGGATTGTCGCGAGGAATTGTCGGAGATCACCAAAACCATCTCCCATGGATTGAAGTTGCCTTGCCAAAGCAACCAACATTCGTTCAGCAACTCTTCCGCTATTTCCGGTGGACCTCCCATGTAAAAGTGCGTCGAGGTCAGCTGTATAGTTGGCTGTGATTGGTTGCTCAGAGTAATCCATAAAATCAGGACAAAGTCTTCGATAACTCAATAGTGCAGAAATAGTCAAAGTGAGTTGCTCTACGGTTTGATGACCTTGGAATTCTTCAGCCAGTCGCATATATAGATTCCAACCTTCTTCTGACTTTGCCCAGTTCGCGAGAACTTTGAGTGGACAGTTGGGATCGTGTTCACTCCACTCAGAGATGGAAGTGCTCCAGATAAAAAGAAGGAGAATGTTATTTGCTGGCTTGTTCAGTGATGGAAGATTTTGATAAGTATCTGTCCTGGTGGCGGTTAAAAGTCTGTTTTACGCGCCTGAGGTAAAAGACTTACAGGATAGTTTCGAACATTTTGATATGACCAACACCAAATCTGCTCAATATTTGCCGCGGAAGATTCTATATTCGTTAGACTGGCGATAGAAGACGTACAGTGATCCTACCAAGTGTCCTGGAGGAAATGCGATTTGGAGGGAACTACTCATTATCGCTGCCCATTGTCCCAGTCCTTCGGCGCTCAGGTTCTCCCCAACGAAAATAGGAGACTTCGAAAGTGAACTGGAAATTTCTCCTTGGTCGAATTCTCCGAATTTTTTGATGACGCTGATGTCAAAAACCCTAGCGCAGAGCTCACTGTTTTGCTTTGCTGTGTAGTTTTCTGCGAAATTATGTTCGTGGAAGTCGACTCTCCCACTTGATAGCGCTAACAGAGCCCTGAAAAGTGATGTTATCTGGCATTCATCACGACTGAAAAGTGTCGGAGGTTTCAGTCCAAACTTGAGACTGTCAATTAGCTCCTCCTCGTTGCTCTCGAGGAAAATTTGGGCATCTGCAGACATATGGTCTGCTTCTAGATTCAGAAACAAGAATACAAGATTTCTTGCCAATTTTCGGCGGACGGAAGCCAGAGAGTCCTGTGAGGTATGTCAGAGAACGCTCTGAAGACTGCGTACAATCACTTACCGATATATCCTGGATCAGTATCTTTCTGTCTAGTTCTCTCTGCAACCCCAGGAGCTCAGTAAGATTGCGATAAGCTTCCTTGATTTCGTGGCGATGCTTGGAGAAGATTACATCGACTGCCCGTTGGAGCCAGCGCTCGCGAGCTTTCCTGTTCGCTTGACAAATACCAAGAATGGCTTTCTCAGCCTCTCTCGGGTTCGTAGGATTGTAAGGAAGATTTGCGTGCGATTGAAGCTCCTGGACCTCGGCCAGGTAAGATGGTTCGACAGCCACTTCGAAAGCTTTGCCATTGTCATCACATTCCTGAACAATGCAGATTCTTGAGTTGGACTCTTCCGCAAGCCGTTGAAGATCAATTGTCTCTGCTCGCACGCGGATGAGTTTCCAATGGGTAGGTGTGGGTTCCTGGGAAGTGAGCAATAATAGTATGCTGGAGATTGGAGCAAGGTAGAGATCTTACCATGCCTGATCTGAAAAGTCTTTAAGCTTAGGGAGCAGGTAGAAGCGGCTTCCAGCCTCGCAAAAATAATGTAGAGATGTGAAGCTAGGTAAGCGGTTAGCCTCGACCACAGCTGTCATACAAACTGGGCGCTTATCGACAGACATATAACTATCTAATGCACACTATTCGAAATAATCATGAGGTGCAGCACAGACTAGCGCATGTCATCGGAGCGAAAGCGTGCCGTTCAGGTAGGACCGCACGCCGAATACTGCGGCAGACCAGTGATAGTTTGCCGCCTGGCCAATTAGGGAAGTATGCGACCAACATTAAACAACACACCCAGGGAACTTGATGTCAACAATCTTCAAGCTGTAACATAGTCGAGACACGAATTCTCTTCGGATTGAGTGACTATGAATGTGTCAAGAGGTAGAATAGCTTACTCCAGCTTGTTCTGAAGCTGTTCTTACGTCCTACCTAGACATGTATATCATCGGTTGCATAGTGGTCCTCACCGATCTCTGCTTTTCATGTTCTATGGTTTCCATCCCTTTGAATTTTATTTCTCTCATTCCTTCACGATATTTCTAGGTACTGCTTCTACTGCCAAAGGACAGAAGACTTTCTTTCCGTCCGCGCAATCCCTCGTTTTGCTCCCCGTCCTCCAGGAAATTCCTGTTTGTGCATTGCAACAATGGCCATGTCACCTGAGGTAAGTCACCCCGATCTGTCTCTCTCCGGGAGAAGGAATCCCTATGGAGAGTTGATGATCACTGTCTCATAACCACAGGCACGGAGCGAAAGGAGACCGCTCTCGATATCGCAAACCCCGTTTTTCCGGCAACCGATCATAGATCTTTTCAAGATCCTCAATGCTGTCTTTTACTCTCCTGACCTTCTACTTTCTCGTGATGACATGGAAATCACTGCCTGCCCCATTTCCGACGAGATCCTCAACCCCATGGTCAACACCTTCAATTTGGAGCAACAGAGAGTTCTCTTTGCCCTCTACTGCCAGTTCAACTCTAACCCACCTCCTCGATATTACAAGTCACTCGTCAAGCTCGTCTTTGACTTTGCGAGTCAGGAAGAAAAAGACAGATATACGAAGGGGATGGCTCGAAGTCTTTGGTCCTTGCGAAGACCAGAGTATAACGTCGCCACCCTCCTCATTAATCATACTGACGCCAGCATTGAGAGAATGCAGGCCGTTGAAGAGGAGAACAAGGCCCGGAGGGCGGAGGTGAGCAGATTGATAGGACAATTCGACGATATTATGGTGAGAAATGTGTCGAACTATCCACTCAGAGGTATTGACGTGTAGAGCAGTACGAATGTAGGCAATCGATTCAAGTTCAAGCCAACAAGGACCAACAAAATGGGGCCGTCTTCTATGCCGCTATGAAGCTCTTGAACCGCCAACCCGCCACGCGGGCTACCGCTGACTGGATAGCCTCGGATGGCTACGAGTTTGCTGTGGCATGTTTTAAGGAAGACAAATCCTTGCAGCGCTCACTGGTGAGACACTGGCTAGGTGTCGAGGAATCGGGAGCAGAGTAAGGCTGATACCAAACTCATATGGCTTTTCTCACCATCTTCCAGTGTTGACTTGAGTATACGAGAACTGAAGAGCAGAAATTGGGGAGGAGCTATCCGCCTGCAGTTGGCACTTTTTGCGACGATCTGGCACAGTGCAAGAATCATGAATAGTGCAAGCCCTGATGTCGCGACAAATCATAGCACTCTGGCCGGCGCTCAGGACCAGGGACATGTCCAACTAGCTGCCCACGATCTTATAGCATTGTGCGAGGGCTTTTTGAAACTACATGAGGAATTGGACGCTAGAGAGTCGGACGCCATTTTCGAAGACCTCCTTCTCCGTCTTTACCAACATCACGACTCATACTCGGCCGGGGTAACGAGTGTCACGGCGTTCTTACAGGAATTATGAAGCACTGGAGCTGGGTAAGAACATTACTGGGAGCCAACATTTCCCCACCTCCATCGACTTCCTTTCCACCAATCATTCAAAGTGATATAGGTTGACCGTTGGACAAGAGAAGATCGTATTCCTTCAAAATGTGCAGTGCCTATTACTGTTCCCTCCCCCAGAGACCGGAAGCGAGCAAGCGGTTATAGTTTCCTCGATTCCGCAACAAACCGATATCAGCGGCTTTCAATGGTTTGCGCAAAATAAGGAAACGCAAGAAGAGAAACTGAGGTTGTTGCCAAAGGAAGCTTTGGATCGATCTCGCGAATAAAGGTTGAGAAAGCATCTTATGATGTGGGTATAACTTCGGTTTCCGGGTTTGAAGAGCAAGCAAGGAAGAGAGTCTGTCCAACTTTTAATGAATACTTGACCCTAAAATTTGTGAGTGTCTGGCTCTCTTGCTGAAGAATACTCGTCCGGGAGATGATTTCTTGCTACTTACAGGTAGATGAGCGAGCGTTAAAGCACCTTATCTCTTTGTTATTGTCTCTTGATCATCGTATCTTCGAACCCTCTTCGCTTCGCTTTCATATGGCGCCTCGTAGAGTAAGAAACGATAGATACAGTGCCTCTCGGGTATCTTTCCGGTATTTCGTGAGACAATATGATGACAGGTTTTCTTGGATCATGGGTAAACTCACGGGAGGCTGCGCCTCCCAGAGAGCTCCCCTGCTGAGGATCAGGAATATCTCGGCTTAGCAGCCTGCGACCTTGGCGTAATGTTGCCGTTACGACACTTGTTATTGCGACCGAGATTCCAAGCGTGCAAAGAAGCAAAACAAGATATGGAGACGCCATGAAGCTGAGCTCCAATCTCTAAAAAGGCCGCTGGCTCTGGGCTTAAATCTATCTCGGCGAGGTGGCGTTTTATTCCTGAAGTCAAGAGCTTGGAAACGCATAACCGGTGTAGAGGTCGGCAGACAGGTAAAACACTAGCATTACAGCCTCATAGCGACCGGTGTAGGATGGAACAAGGTTGCCTGGCGAATGCAAATCACTACATGACAGTTTCTAACTCGGGCCTGTTTAGCTTGCGCCCTATATTATGTCATAGGAGAACGGACGGCAGATTTCGCGATGAAGTTCTTTTGTCCGGTTGCGACCCTTCTTGTCAGCCTGTGGCACCTCGTGCGCCCTACGGATGAGAGTTGAACTTACACGGACCTCTCCCCCAATCCCTGGACTTGAGGCCTCAATGTTTTGTCCTTGTCCGTTTGCCTTTAACCAAACCATCCCTTGCGCTCTAATTTATGAGGCCGGAGAGGCAAGATTTACGGTGGTTGATCCTCCCACTTTTTCTTGTCTTTGTGGACTTTCCTTGCACGCATCCGTCGAGCTCTCCCTTAAGTTCTTCGTCTTTGAGACAGCCCTATATAGCACCTCACTGCATTCTAGTTGCTCCAACTGAATTAAACGTGAAGTCAAGTGAAGCGTTGCTTCAGAGGGGAATCTAATCCAGACCACCTTCAACAGACTTTTCGTGCTCAATGGGAACGAGCAACCCTTACGACTTAGGAGCACGAGAGGAACTGGGAGCTCGTAAGTTGGGAAATACTGGGGAATGTTTAAGACAATCAAAAAGCGACAATATCCAGGATGAATTTAAGGTATCCCATCCCTCAAGCTTCTATGGTGATTGCTGATCATACAAGAGTTCGAGTCTGACCTTATTTCTCTGTTCTTTCTCGCGACTCTATGCACGCATCCAACAGATGGAGCACACCTCGGACGCTCAGTCAGACAATGCCATCTCCATCAGGCTCCAAGATTTGAAAAAGGCATACATCGAGGCTTTTCCGGATATCTATGCGATTGCTGCCCAGAACGCAGATGGATCCTCATACATGGACTCACTTGGCCACTTAATGGGTATCGTGGACAACCTAGCAATGGCGTCTCAGGCAATGCTTCATAGAGATTACGACATAGGATCAATTTTCTTCCATGACCTTATTGACGAAGCGGAGTCGATATTTCAAAAAGCCAATCTAGCCATCTTACACCTTTACGAGCTACGAATGAACGAAGCCCACAGTTCCACACAAATAAGATGACTTCTCCAGGAGGTCTGAAAGCCTTCAAACTCATCTTGTCTATGTGGATGGTGCTTGCCGCTGATGAAAAATGCGATGGCGATGGGCTCTATCGTTTTAGCACTGGCGTCCATAGTGAATCAGACCAATGTCTGGGAGTCCTGTGCATCACGAATTCGGATATTCAATTTTTGAGAGATCAACTCGGTCACTGAAACTGTATGGCAACAGCACGACCGAGGTCACAAAGTAACTAGAAAAATGGAAATGCCCGGAAACTGGCAGCCAGGACGTTTTTGGATCATGAAGGTTCTTGTGTTTAAGACCATCGATGCCGGAACATGGGATAACTCGTTGCTTTTGGGAGGTGATTCCGTAACGACATTTTAACATTAATCCCAGTCTTGCATGGTCTTTTAGACAGGGTAATTCGATATCAGCTTCAGGTCAGAGAGGCAACAGAGCGCCGGCGACCTTCTGGAACTTTGCGAGAGCTTTCTGACCACGCATGAGGAGGTCAACAACATTTCAAGTTTGATATCTTCCCTGGTGAGGCTCTGTTGTTATCCCTGCTAGCTTCCTGCTGTAACCGAACGCGACAGCGCTCTCTGCTTGGGAATACACTCTCAGGGATGTTCCGGTCCACATAGAGATAGATTTTGTGCAAGTCGTTCAGAACAATGCCATTTGGGAATGGCCGCGAATTACTTCTTGCCTTCCAAACAGGTAATAAAAGCCTTCGATTGTGCCACTAGCTCTCGTTCACTCCCTGTCGTCGTATTCCCATGTCCACTCAGCAATAGATGGACGCACAGGCTGCGGGTCTAGGAGCCGACAAAGGCACCTGATTGGCAACGCCGTCGTCCTCGGCAGTGGAGCTCCATAAGGTGTCAAGGTCC
The DNA here is from genome assembly GCA_010883475.1 of Exophiala phaeomuriformis. Classification (NCBI taxonomy): domain Eukaryota; kingdom Fungi; phylum Ascomycota; class Eurotiomycetes; order Chaetothyriales; family Herpotrichiellaceae; genus Exophiala; species Exophiala phaeomuriformis. The sequence goes on along the minus strand of JAAAJI010000002.1, from coordinate 70,351 downwards.
GGTAACACATGGCAGCAGCGAAATTGATTGACTAGCTGCAAATTCTGCGTAATCGATGATGGATCGTTGAGGATGTTGCTTAGGGGCGTGAGAACGTTGGGTCCGAACCCAGTGAATAAGTCGTCTGCGGCGGCCTGCGCAACCGTGCTGGGACTCACATCTGACGAACACGCGAGAATTTGTAATTGGTCGGGCTCGTCGTTAGCAGCTCTGAGGGCGACTATAAGAAGGTTCAGTTGTATTAGCTTCATGTCGACCCTGTAGTTTTCGATTAAGAAGTAATAAAAGACCATGAAAATTCGCAGAAATAGGAAGTACGGAGAAGAATTGCTAATACTTACTTACTAGCTGTAATTGTAAATGAATCCCTTGCAGAGAAGTCGCGATATCGAGAAAATCATTGACGGTGGTGACGTCACTGTTCCACTGATTAATTGCACCTGCGATGGCGGCCTGGCTCGGGACGCCGTCCGCACAACCGTTGGGAGAGTCGCGCTTTGCGAATCGCAGAGAGGGAGTAGCGGCAGAAGCACCGATGAGGCCAAGAGCCAGGAAAGATAAGGTAGCGACCATCTTCATCGAGTATTGTACAATGGATATAGAATAAGAGAACTCGTCAATCTATTAAACATGGAAATTGTTGTGCGGTAGAAGCGATAATGGAAGCAAAGGTCTTATACCTTAAAACTTCTTATAATATTATCTCGCTCCCTTTACAGTACAGCACTCTATCGAATCGGAATTTGATATACTGGGCGCAGGCTTTCATACCTGGATTTGCCCATATTTGAGGGACTAAAATGGACCCGTTTGGGACCAAAAGTGGACCCGTTTGGGACCCGAAAAACACCCCAAGGCTGCCCGCAAGGGAGGCACACTGCCTATAACCAGTGTGACAAGGTCGAATTTGGGCAATGGTGAAGATACGTGCTTGATGCGTGATGGCTCCGTGAAATGCCCATCCCTTGATACTGTTTGCGATCTTTTACGGACCGGTGCCTCAACTCAAAGCTACCGCATACTTGCGTCCCTCAACAAATGGTTCTTTCATCTCGTGAAAGGTCGTCTCAACTTCCTCGACAAAGTCCCTCCATGGTCCAATGTCGCCAAAGGTTTCCAAACGGTTTTTCGACATTTCTCTTTCCTCAACGCATGTCCTCACATCGTTGAAGAATATCTTGCCTCGGCCGGTTTCTTGCCAGTTCCATCCGGGTTTCACATTCCACACCTTGTCAAAAACTTGTTTCTCTAGAGAGGTTCTTTGTGGGGGAGTCCGTCGCATTGGGAAGCTAAACGGCTGTCGAGCTCGCTCTTGCCGGGCACCCATTTTTCCCTTTCCCTTCCTTTTCTGGTGGCGCCATCCTGCAGTACATGAGTAGATAAACTAAATGGAGCGCGTTTGGATTTACATACCTCTCCAAATCAATGACAGCAGTCGACAAAGGGTAAATTTATTGATAATTTCCATAAATTCTACAAATAGATTCTCTACCGTCGACACGCTGCACTTGCTCCAGAGACTGAATAGAGCCAACATCGAGCTCAGCAGGCTCAAGCGCGCTTCTTTATGTTTGCTGAACGAGCATTCGGGCCCAACTTTCGTCCCAAAATGGCTCTCAGAACCCTTTTTGGCACCAATAAACTATTCGGCCATGGACGAATTGATCCCCGCCGACCAGATCCTTTCTACTGGGTCTGCCTGACAAGAGATCGAGTATATGCGTATCGGTCACGAACCTACCTTGACGAACTTACCGTTGCCTCCCAGGATACCTAATCCTCCACCCGATTCGGGTGCGAGGACAGATAGTGGACGATTCAGACGCGAGGCTGGGAAGACAGGAGACTGCCGGCTACAGCCGTATTACACACGTGATGAAAAGGGGAAGCCATAAGAAGCTTCTCCCACCCGAAACGAGTGGGTGCTGGCTCTTCTTCTTTCTCAGGCATCAAGTCCGCGTCAATACGACGTACGCTAGATACAGTACAAACAATCCCAGTTACTCCAGTCCTCAGTGACATTGTGCCAATTTGCGGCGACGGTCCTGATAGTATCCGCCAAAGGTCTTGCTGCTCCAGTCTTTGTTAAGACACCACCACCGACTTGAGCACTCCATGAGCAGCTACAGTATAGCCAATACAATGCTCCTCTCTACACCAATTTTTCCAGCCCTTTGTCTAAATAGTCCTTTCTGGTGTAGACCATTCCCTCCGGCTCTTGATAAGCTCTTTCGCTATTGCGTATTTTCTTTGCAACTTCTCTTTCTTCCTGGACTAAAGCGAAGCATGGACAGCAGAGAGAGCCGCAAAAATCGGAACAAATATTTCCTGGAAGTCCAAACCTCTTCCTGAGGTTATGGCGACTCGCGGTTTGGATACAGGATGAGAAACCACACCAGGCAAGACAAGCCCAAGCGCAGCACTCAAAGAGACATTAGTTAAATATCCTCGCAAAGAAAGACGTTCTCACCTCGTGATTGTACCAGGTGAAGTCTGAGAGTCGTCGGTTCCGAAGACGGGCTTGAGTCTTTCCGTAGAGGAAGCAGGGCAGAAGCCATCCAAGTACACCTAAGTCCTCCGTTAAAATCAACTACTTCATTCACAACACTGACTATCTGGACACACAGGTTTCATCGACAAAAGAAGAACCGAAGAAAGGATGCTCCCAATCCGACATCGTTGCACGTCTCCTAGAGGAAATTGGTCGATTGGTGGCTCAAGCCTTTAACACACAGAGATAAGTGGCAATGAACAACTCTGAGAAATTCGGGACTCTGCCACGTTGGTACAGTATTAAGGAGGGTTATGTTCGATATATGCTGGCATCCTCCTGGGCAAGAGAGGGGCCTATTGAAGCCCCTTTTGCATCCTAGGGACGATTTGAGGAGCCCAAAAGGAAGCTCACATTTGCTGGCATGAAATTCTCCGTTTGGATTCTTTTCGACGTGCCATTTGGGTGTCGAATCCCCTCCCGATCCCATGATAGTCTCTTGGTGGTGTTGCTATATGGAATATATTTGTTCCCAATGCAGTTCTTTTTTGTCGTTCCGTGGCGAAATTTTACCTTCGAACCTCACACCCACGAGTCAGAATTCGCAGTTGAATACTTACCAGATTGATCAAGATGTCCGTCCTGAATTGCCTCAGGTATCTCATGGGCTTCCTACTCATCGTACTACGTCATCAAACCAGCTCTCTGGCGTCGACAACAAATACCAATTTTCAAAAGGATACCTGCGTATCAGTTCCTCAAGGAGCTGACAACCCTTCAAGGAGCTCTGTTGCAAGTCCTGCACCACAGAAAACAGGAGGTCTAGCAGGGGGTAAAAGAGGTCTGGCCTATAACGATGCGTCCCTCACATACCTCTTCGCGAACCAGTCCTCGGTGAGCTGGGGTTATAACTGGGCTCCATTCGCCAACGGCTCGCTTCCCTCTAACCTTGAATTTATCCCGACACTCTGGGGTCTCGGTGAAGACGCGACGTCTTCGTGGTTTACACAGGCCTCCTCCGCCATCAGCTATGGATCGAAACATCTTTTCTCCTTCAATGAACCCGATATCGCGACACAAGCAAATCTAACCGCATCCGAAGCGGCCGATGGGTTCATACAGTATATGAATCCTTTCCATGACCAAGCCGAGCTGGCCACTCCGTCAGTGACGAATGGACTCGGCGACTCACTCGGTCTTGAGTGGTTATCCTCATTCTTCGATGCCTGTGCAGGGAGGTGCTTGGTCGATACTGTCAACATCCACTGGTATGGCTCAGCAGTCGACACGTCGGCTTTCCAGGCGTTCGTGTCTAATGCCTCGGCACTGGCAACAGAAAACGGCGTAGGAACTCTTTGGATTACAGAGTTACGCGGTAACGGAGGTATTGACCAGCAATTGCAGTTTTTGGAAACGGCCCTGCCGTGGCTCGACAGCAACGACGACGTGTCCGGCTATGCCTGGTTCATGTGTGCCGCAGGAGACGGTAACTTGGTGAGCAGTAGGGGCGTTGTCTCTGCTCTGGGCCAACTATACGGGTGATGGCTGAACTCTCGGGCACGAGAAGCCCCGAATTACGACCGCAGCTGTCGTTGTCTCACTCGGGCTGAAACGGCAGGTCGGGAAGGGCCAATGAAGGTCATACCTCGAGTCCAGTTACTCCGAGGCGAGCTTTAGAACTATTCTAGGACGGTTTCATTCCTATACGGCGGAAGAAGAGAACAAGGATCGCTGTCGAATCAGCGTCACTCACAAAGTTGTCGAGGAGCATCGGGCTCCATGTGGATCAAGTGTCACTATACGAGCAGTGGTCCATCTGGAAGCTAGCTCTAGCTGATGTAGATAAGTAGACAGTGATAGATCTCGGCTGAGAAGATTTGATTGAACAGTACCAAAATTCATCTCCATGCGCAGGGAAACAGATGATGGCTGGACCGAGTGGACCGAGTGGACCTCGGCTGACATGCCGCCGGAATGTTTGTTTTGGTGGCGGTCTAGCGTAAAGCTTGAAGCGACTCGTTTTCTCCATCCCTCAACAGCCTCAACTTCATCGTCCCTTTGTCATCCTCCTTGTGGCCTTCTAGAACAGCCCCGAATTCCACAACTCCCTTCCAGCCGCATCTCACGCCAATCAGAGACCGTCTTTATCCCTGTTGGTGAAGATGCCGTACCGGGCTCCTGTGAAGACTGCACCAGTTCACAACCTTCTCCGATCCGTCTCTCCTCGAGCGCGACAATGCCGCGAGCACCGACGACGTTCTACCGAGCCCGACGACGCTTCTTGGCCGGTTCCTCTACCCTCATTTCTCCCTCATCCTGCTTCTCCTCGCGCTCTTTTCGCTTCCTATGATCTGGAGTACCAAAATCATTGTTGAGGCCTTGCATATCCATTAGATCGTGGACTGCGCATGGAGATCCACTGATATGCTGCGGATCCGCGAGCCCTTCTTGAAGAAGAACAGATAATGTGTCCTTGGTTTCAAATTGGACCCTTTTACGAAAGGTTCCTTGGTGGTCGGTGAACGACCGATCGCCGACCGACCCGGGAAGCCCATGGCCGTTCACGATAAACCTCGCCCCCCGTTTAGACAACTGTTCCAGCAGCACCTCGAGCTCGGGACTATTTCGAGGCAAACAACAGAAGATATGGCCCGATCCAGAATACTTCCCCTTAATCTTCTTCGGCTTTGACTCGAGTTCAAAGTAGAAACGCGTCGCAACGAGGCAACGCGCGACGACATCGACATCCTCCGACCGACAGAACTGTTCTCGAGCCTTTGTTGCCAGCTCGTGCATCTTGCCTGTATCATCCAAGTCGACCTCTCTGTCCAGTTCAACGTCGAACCGGAAGTACCGCCCATCTAACTCTGCCCGTCGTCCATTCTTAAACGCTTGGGCGATTTTTTTGCCGTTGATTAATTCCATGAAGGCTCTGTACGATCGTGGCAGAAAGCCTTCTCTCCAGATCCCACGGAGTCTGCTGGGGTGCGACGTTGGTACGTGTGATCCTGAGGACCCGGTGCCGAGGGAGACGACCACATTAGGCCTTCGGACCGGTGGCCACACCACCGGGATTTCCCACAGAGGGAGGTCGACGGGATTGTTCCGCCACAGAGCTCCGTCTTGGAAGGTTCCTACCCCTGAGATGCGCTTTGCTGGAAAGTACCTTGTGGCCGTGTGAGCTTTCCAGAACTTGAGAGGGCTGGAGGGCAACATACCACGGTGCCGCAGATCCGCTCATTGCTCTTGCATGCGATTTCAGTCGTCTTTCCATACTCAATGAGGCGTGACAGAAGGAAATAGAAAATGGTCACTTACATCTCCCACAGACGAATCCTTTTCCGCCCATCTTGCGACCGGACAATGCGATAACCTGTTCAGCTGTCAGAGATCACCCTCGCGTTGCCAGTTCGGGGATCAAAGTACCACAGTCCTGCGGCCTGGGCCCCGTCCCGTTATAGTTGGTGAAGAGGCAAGAGTCTGTTTCCAGAACCGTGGTCACCGGTATTCCCACTTTCGCGCCGATAGCGGTTGCATGCGAGTAATCCAAGATGCCCATGTCGCTGCCGAAAACTTCCTTCAGTGCTCCTTCCAGATTATGAGCTGGATACAGACCGTCGGCCAAGTACGACACAAGAAATTGGACAATGTGCGACAGGACCGGAATGCGAGACATGATGGGTACATGAGAAATCCAGCGCGGTCTGAATGCCCTTTTCGCAAAAGATTCGAAAAGATTCGCACAATCGTCCACCGTCCATCCACTGATGAACAATGCGAGGACGATAAGGCCGCCTGTTTAGCGTCAGCGACGGCTTGTGTAACGGATGGCGTCCACCTACCGGAACTGGTGCCGAATGCAATCTCGAAATGATCCTGAACTGGGATCGGTAGACCCAACCTGTCCTGCAGGGTTTGCAAGAACAGCAGTGGCACGACTCCCTTGATACCACCCCCGTCGATGGTCAATACATTGACCCCGGCGGTATCAGGCTTTACTTTTACCGTCACCTCTCGAAGTGCCATGTCGCAGAGAAAACAGCGCTGAACGCTGAACGCCCACCGATCATTCTCATCTTCCTGTCCGAATACTCGCACGCAGTTTTCACAGACTGCATGGCCGCAGGGCCAGTTGTTCTCTGGCGTGCGACGCAAGCAGGCGAAACACAGGTCGTCGCTTCGCACCCGCTTCCAGCGAAGCTTAAACCTCTTGAGGTTGTTGTAATGGATCGTCTTGGACGGCGTACCGGCGCAGCGCATAAAATCCTCGAAATATTTTTGCAGCTGCTCCGAGATGGCTTGGACGAAACCCGACGGAAGAAGCAAGTTTATGGAGCCGTCGTACACAAGCACACCGCTCCTGCCCGCTCGATAGCAGGCGTCTTTATACAGGGTCTGAAACACATCTCCGGGGTTAAACGCCACGCGGCCGTCAGATTAAGCCTGCCCCGTCCTGGAGATCTTGGACTTACCATGCATACCGGGAGGATAATGATCCAGCAGGAGGCTCGACGCAATTATTGGCACTGCGAAGTCCATCAGCTCTTGAGGCGATCTGATGTGCTTCAGGAAGTTAGACAGATGTGTGTCCAAGTCCGGCGCGACAGGATTTGGCAAGCGCGACGCTCTCACGAAATCGAATGGCTCCCTGGTGGTTCTGCCAAAGTGGTCACTCGCATATTTGAAGAATGCTGCCAGGTGCCTCCCAGAGAAAAGCGTCCTTGCTTCGACCTTGTGCCTTCGACCTTGATTCAGTACCCGGATCAAGTATTCCTCCAGGCGCCGGTAGCAGTGCCCTCCCTGGGGTATGGTTACTACTTCGAGAGCCGACACCATCTCCAGGGTGTTTTTGGTCGTCTCCTCTCTCAGTTCGCCCAGGAGGGCCTCCCCGGCCTCCTTATCCCTTTCGACGCCAGGGTCTGTGGTTTCCATCACCACGACCATCCGTGGATACGTTGTCTTCGGTAGTGTCGTAGGCTTGCCATTCTCGAGCCACGACGCAAGTCGACGTACCACAGGGCCAAATCCGCCGATGTCGGTGGAAAAGAAGCAAAAGACGTCGGCAAAAGCACCCAAAAGACGGGAATAGAGATGATCAGCGGCATCTTCGAAAGCTCGATCCTGGACGCCTCCCCGGATGCGAGGAAGAGTCAACTGTCTCGTCTCGTGGCATTGGGCCGAGGACCGTTTTTTCAGGTCCCGGTACGGAAGGTCGCCATCCGCTAAAAGCACGGGCACGTCCTGGAACACATCGGGATTTCCTAGATGGAGATGCACTCCGCCGCGTCGTTTCCGTCTGCCTGCCGACTTCTGCCTGTTCCCGTCTACACCGAGCGATCGAAGGGCTGACGATTTGGCGGTATGGCCGATGAAGACCAACAAGCTGGGCTGCTGAAGGTCAGGACTGGGAGCGTCGTTGATAAGCGTTTGGAGCCGATCCGAGATGCACAAAACGACTTCGTCTCGTTCGACGTGGAGGGTAAGCCAATCGCTGTGATGACAGCGCGCCATAATGAAGCCCAAATGCTGCTGCGAGTCACAGTACCGAGGGCGTGAGGTGCACAAGACGGGATGCTTTTAAGACATCACGAGTAACCGTCATCCTGTGAGAAGAGCTGAATCCGGATCCTTGAGCAGCAAGCGAGGGAAGGAACGAGACAAATGGAAGAGACTCAAAACGGGCTCCAAGCGCGGTCCTTAGGGAACTAATTTTGATCTGGCATGAATCTGGTTTACGTTTTGGGCTCCTGACAAGATCCCTCTAGGGTGACTAACGTTTCTCACCATCTATTTCTTCTTGGGATCCAGGCTGAATCGTCTCTCTTTGAGGAAATGCGCAGGTGTAATACGGTGGAGAGTGGTCGTCATGGTCATGACAGGAATTTCGAAGGGCAGGACAGACAAATCCTCCATCAGCCGGATGCCTTCCAGTGACCACCCTCATCATGTGAATCGGCCACCTATCGAGCTTGAAGATCCGAGATCTACCCCCAATCTAAAGAGATACTCCGAGCCACCCGCGTTCAGGCACGGATGTGCCCTTGTCGCAGGACAGACAATACTCAGCAGAATGCTTTCCAGTAATCAACCTCGCCATATGAATCGACAACCTGTCGAGCTTGAAGATCCGAGATCTATCCCCGACCTGAAGAGATACTCCAAGCTACCCACGTTCAGGCACAGATGTGCCCTTTGCGGCAAGCTTCGGTCTTCGGCTTACCAGAGAGATCATCCCATCGCCCCGGGAGAAGCACCGATCTTAGGGGTCTGTTCACGGCCAGGATGCAGCACCCAGAAACGAGCTTGGTCTCTATCGAAGAAGCCTCCACCGGTGATGGTCCTGGAATTGCATTGTTACATCTACGAGAACCATCTCCCCGATCAATCCACAGAACCACCTCTCACGGTCCAGCTCCCTGGGGCAGAGCCGGGCCGGCCAAAGGAGCTAGTCCATGGTGATTACGGACTGTCGACCTGGACGCCAACGTGCCCAAACACGTTTGAAGAGCAGCAACAAGCTCCATGGGTCAATCGCATGACCAAACCGACTTTTATACCTCGCTAAACTGAGAGATTTTGTCATGGGTCAACATCGCGTCTGTGTCCACATGATCACGGATACCAGGCATCACGGAATGCTTCCCTCGTGATGTCCTACCTTGGAGGATGACTCTATCCGAAGATCCTGTTCACTGATGGAGTTGGCAGTGGAACCGCCGGCCGGTTATCTTGGTGGAATGTATTGCAAGTTTGGCACCGGACCATGTTTGATGAGATTCAGATATTGTTTACATCTATACCATACAATTCTAGTCACACCATTAGGGACTCATGGGACGACTAGATCTTTCTGCGATTTCGCTCCCGTGGCTGAGGTAATGCTGCCCGGACACCACAGGTCCATTGACCACTGCCAAGCGTGAAATATTGGTCACCCAGCTCCTTAGGTTCAGCTGGCGACGACCACGAAAAGTATACTCGTTGGTTATCTTGAAGCGTGGTCATTTTCACCAACTGCCGCACGGCACTGTTCGTAGTCGACCAAGGTTGGCCGAGTTTTCCACGCGCCCTCTTCGGCCGACCATTACCCGATGCAAGGTGGTGTGACTGGATTTGACCAGAACTGCAGCTCACGTGGGCTTCCGACGCATATAGAAATCAGGATCGAATGGCAGCAATGAGCCGCGTTCCGTGGCAGTGCAACAATCTAGCACGAGCTAAAACCCTCGAACGTTGAGCATGCGTTGGAGTATTCGTGCGCACAACTATCTCCTGGTCCTTTTGGAGCCCAATTAGGTAGTCGGGGCCAGAAGTTGAAGGGGGTGGAGGGAATTAAGCATTTGTGGCGTTGCCCTCAAAGCTTGGTTATCCACCAGGCCCCTTGGATTGGTGCGGTGTTCTTCAGTGACCCCTGGTTGATTCTTCACATGAAAAGTCGCAATCAGTAGCACAACTAACCGGACCTGGTCACCCAGAGCGAACGGAATGGAGGCTCTTCGCGGGGTTCTTACCATTTCTTGCATATCGGGTCGACCGGGTCGTGTCGATCAATCAATCCCTGCCGTTGTTGGCCACCATCCGTCGCCAGCCCCATTAGTCCACGACTTGGCCCTCACAATCACATCGCTAGACAGCCCATTTCGACTCCAGGCGACTGTTGGACGACAGCTCCGTATCCAAAGTGCAGATGACATTAAAGCTGACTATCAGTATCCTGGCAGGATAGCCAAATATAGATTACGGGTCCCTTCTCTGGGCGGCAAATCGATGATGGCTCAGAACGCAGGACTTCTCGGGACAATGGCAAGATCGTAGAGATTTCCAGGAATAACACCAGCCATCTTGATATCTATGGGACTATGTTTAGATTCAGCTCCTCCGGGAGCCCAGACTCCACGAGATTCAACTTGTTCTGCTCTCTGTTGAACGGGAATCTTTTGTCCCTCGGGCTGGGAGTTCCAAAGGATGGTGGGTCCGGCAACGCAGTGTTGTGGAGGGAAACTTGCTTTCCTCTCCCCTTTGCCGCGGCTTTGTTCTGGTTGTGCCCCTGCGCGTTTTGACTACGCCTCGACCTCGCTCCTGGCCTTGGTTTTGCTCGAGTATTTCCCTTCCCCCCAACGTGCTCAAAATCCTTCAGCGATAGTATCTCGGCTTGCGGATTGGTTGACTTCTGAACGAGATTTAGTGCCTGTCGTCCACAGTAGATCAGGTCAACGGGCTCCTTACAAGATCTTCGATGCTACGTGGCAACGATCCTCCATTCGGCGTCTGAAAAAACGTCACTTGCCCGCTGTCGGGATTACGAAGGCATGCCGTGAACTCAAACCCGCATAGCTGCCAGAGTTCAAATGTTTTGTTAAGCCAGCCTCGCTTTCTCTTTCGTCGCTGTGTCGTTCTCTCCTTTCTGGTTTGTTCTCCCTTTTGCTTTACCATCTTTTTCAGGGTTGTCCTTGACTGGTTGGAAGCGTCCCCAACGATGGCCATTTTATATTTCACAATACGGCAGCAGACGAGGAGCCCGTTGTGGCTCCTTCTCGTCTCGGGTCGCCCTCGAGGCCATTCTATTCATAGACGCCGCCTTTTGAGGATCCTGTTAGGGACTCCTCCCTATAAAGGTTGCGGTAGACAATGTCCCTTCTCCCAATACTCATTCTCCCCATGACCTCTCTAAAAATGCTACTACGCACTGCCACCCAGTTTTCTATCATCATCGCTCTTGCCTTGCCCTTGGGGAGGGCCTCTGCGGACACATTTCAAGATGGCATCGGGACCATCACACCAACGGCCAGTATGTCGAGGAACTTTGTCTGGACGAACACTTCCAGCGCACCACCAGAGGCCACCGTGGAGATTCAATTTGACGGCCTGATCGGCTCCGGCGTCATAAACTTGACCAGCAATTACGGTTTTACGGTCGTCAATCTGACCGCCGCCAGCGCCTCTGCCACCTCTTGCACCGCTTCAAATCCATTCGCAGCCAATGCCACTTCTGGAGCGAGCGTTCCTCCCTCTCACGCTAACAGCATCCCCGTCACCAATCCCCCTTCGACGAGTGCGACAGTGGTTCCATCTGGCGGACCTTTTACGTCGCCATCATCACCATCTACGACGGGTGACTCGCCTCTTGGCCCAAGCCAGAGTACGAACACCTCTGCCACTACCACGTCGGCCTTCGTCGGCCTCTTCACCGGCGTTGGGACGCGATCAAGAGTATCCCTGGCGGCCATACTGACATGGATTCTCGTGGCCCTAATCCCGACATTTGTATGTTGGAACGACGATTTTTGATGGCAGAAGTATCGACGACGAACTCTCCTCTGCACTCCCTTCGTTGCCGGCAACTGGAAGGGGTCTTAGATAGTTTAGGTAGCCTATCCTAGAATGTATACCTTTCAACACGCAAATTGTGTGGCATCTCACAAAGCACAAGTGGAAAATTTGGTATTCGTAGAGCTCCTCGACGTTAATCCTCGTGCATGAGATATATATGACTACAGCCTGTTTCTCCCTAATCGAACCAGCCATGTAACCGAGACGCATCAAAATTGGATGCTCTTCAACCCCTCTCCTTCGTCGGCTCGTGGAGTATTTCCCAAAGGTTCAGGTGATGGAGTTTGGGATCTCCAAAATTTGGGACCGTCTGCGATCACCTCTTGCGGACCGATCTCGTCAACGTGAGAGGCCACCCCTTCAATCGCACTGATGTATGTTGGAGGACCAGCTATTACTTCGCCGGCATCGTCGTGTTTCTTACCGCTTTTCTTCCAAGTGAACCGTTGAGGTAGCTCGATGAGGATGCCACAACAGCACAACATCGTGTTGCCGTTCAATGATTTCGCATTCGCTGGAAATACGGGGTTATTCGAAGGGTGATCCTGTCTGTATACGACAACAAATTGGTGGAGAATAATGCAGACGGAAAGCTGGAGTGCTGTTACTCTTGGTACGGCGGCTTCGTCAAAAGATAGTGTACGAAGATGAAATCGGTGCCAGAGAGTCACTTGAACACTAGGACCTCCGATATATATAGATCGTGTGAATTAGGGTCAAGGAGCCGAATCGAGCTCCGGGATCCTCTTCAGGTAACTCTCGCCAGATTGCCTACTTCAGCCGTTGAACATAAAGGAGAGCAGCTTACCGTACATTATCCGTCTTTTAACGATCGATCATCTAGCATTCACTGTCAAGAGCATTTCACCAAATCTTCCTAAAATCATCTGCTTCCAACTCCAACAAACTAACATGGACAAAGAACCGCCGGGCTCGCCGAGCATTTCTCACTATGACGACGACCTGTCCATGGAGGCGTTGCTAAAGAGAATAGACGACTTCCAGAGGAGGGAGGAATTGATCACGATCGAGAGACTGGAGAAAGAGATTTCGTCATTACGATTCCAGATTTCATGCCACCAGAGAAGTCTGCACGTCACCTTTACTTTGCTGCAAGAAGCCTTTGATGCAGCCGTCCTTATCAAGACAGCCCTCCAGACATGCGATGAAGAGGAAGAAATGGCCAATGCAGATTGGCTGGCCTTTTGGGGAATCCATATCGAGACTCGGTCAGCTCTAGAGTATCGACCGATGGAGTGGCCTCAGGAATGGATCTAGCGACGACAGAGGGTCAGAATCAAGTGTCGGCTTCAAATGTACCCGCAGACGACCAGATCTCAGTTCAATGACGATATGATTTCCATGACCTAAGCGTAAATAGTCCATTTAAGAACACCTCCGGGCTTCGTCACTTTCTAGCATCGAGTGTTAAGGTATTTTTCCAAGCGACATTCTCAAAATGCTTTGAAGTTGGTGAATCTACTGGCCTGCCGATTGTGCAAAATGCCCGGAGACGGTAACTCCTTGATCATACCCGATTTCCAAACTACCATGCAAATTTGGATACACGCCTGCGCCATTCTCAAGGATCCTGCGACTCGACTGCGGAGCCCTCAGATCTGGCCTGTCCCTCGTGGTTAGAATTTCGATCCCTGATCTGGCTTTCCACCGTTCTCTTGAAGATCAAAGACCACTGTCTATGATGCTCAATATATTTCTTCATCGTATCCATAGAAGCCTTCACCCTGTTCTCATGGTCAGTCACAAAGTATCGGGTTCATCGGAAAGATTGTACCAGTCTTGAAACTCCGAGAAATGAATTTCCAGTTGATTGCATTGCGTCTGCAGAGATTCGATCTGATCGCTCCGGGCGTGGAGGGAGGTCACTCCCTGCTTGATCTCCTCCAACGTGGTTGTAAATTCGGCAGGCATCTTTAGTGAGCTGACATCTGGTTCTGGAGCCGATTGTGTGAACGTAGCATCGGCGCACATGTGCGGACAGAGACTCGTATTGTCCTGTCGAAATGGGAAAGCGGTGGATGATTGGTGGGGTATGTAGTTAGTAGTGTCCTGGACATATCCGTTGGTGATAGGCTGTTTGTAGAAGAGAAGTTGAAGCGCGTCTTCACACGACATTCCGCCGGTGGCGTTCTGGCTATTTGGCTGGAAGGCCATCGAAGTATGGTATAAAGGCGGGGTGAACTGCGTAAGTCACACCCTTGAATGTTATTTCCTCATGCGAGTTCACTCAACCAACACTCAGTGGGAAATGTACCTTTAAGGTATGCTTTTACTATGCCCAGCCCATCGCGAACCGTGGGCGACGATTGCCCTTCGACCTCAAACTGACAAACGGCGGCGCTTGTCGTGGGGGCCGGAACTGTCCCTCCAGCAGACGGTGCAAACTCCTTTCGTACCGAAGGGTCCGAGCCGGGCTCCTGCATTAGAGATTTCGCAGCAGGGTGTGCGACGGCAGGGCCCGTTTGGATCCCCACCAGCTCGGTGGAGAGGGGCAGATCATTTCCATCCCTGCGCCCACAGCCCCAAGCCTCGCTCAATGTACCTAGCGACAGTCCTGCCAAGGGTCGAGCGACTCTCGCTGTGCAAAGAGGTTGTCATTCTGCGGTTGAAGTTGACCGCAGGCCACAACAAAATACAGTAGTATCTCCACTCCTAGCTATTTATGAACCGACAAGGGCGACGCTTCTATTTCAAGATGTAGGACGTGGTGCGCTCGTTGTGAACTAATTTTAGTCCTTTATCGCTGCTGTCACCGTTGTCGCCGCCGATATTGCTGTTGGATGAAGAGGAACTTGGTGTTTTCTACTTTAAAAGGAGCCGCGTTGGACAGTAAGGCCTGACGAATAACGGCAGCTTAAAACGTTCGACAAAAAATAATGGCTTCTCACACAAGCGGAAGGGATAGCGCAGGACTAGACGCCGTGAGAGTACGTGTCACCCATCATTATCCGTTGGCTTCTAATTGATCTTGCAGATCACTCCCAGCACTGCTGGAGGGCGGCTCATGGCGACTGGTCCTGTCCCAGTGGACGTCAACAACCTGAATGCTACTTGGACACGTCTCCAGTTCGTCACCCAGCAGTATACCGGGTTTCAAAGAGAGGCATGCGATATCCAGCGTGCTCTCTGGACCACCATTCACACGTTACTGGGCCAGAAGACTGCTTTGGAGAAGTCGTGGTGGGATATCAATACAGCATACAAGTCCAAAACCGACGAGCTGAACGAAATGGCCGAAAATAGCGTCGTATTGCAGGAAGAGCTCCTGATCGCCCAAGAAGAGATCGAGGCGGCTCGTCGCCAGGCCGAAGAGTCTGAAGGTCGCAACCAGCATCTGGTCGAGCAGCAGAGGTTCTTGCAACATGACGTAGATCAAGCTCGTCAGAAGATCCGTGTCTTGGAAAAGGGGGTTGTCCTGCATGGATGTACGACCGGCACCACAGACCCTGCGAAGGGCGCGGCGATTCAAGAACTGGATTCAAGCGAGAACGGAATGACCACGGTGAGAACATTGGAGCTTCAAGCCAGGATAAAGGAAATGGAACAAGACTACGAGCATACGGTGGAACGCCACAGGAACGAACTATCCAGCCTTGAAGCACGTCTGGCGGCGGCAGATCAGAAGTTGAAGCAATTTGAACAGACCACCGACAGAACCCGGACGATGGATTTAATCATTTCACCCGCCGTCAAAAGGGAACCACCGTCTTCAGGCATCGATGAAAACGTCAAGGTGGAAGAATACGAGACCACGGGGGTAGGACGTCGAAGGCAATCAAAGAGAGCTCGACGGGGGCGAAAGCTGGAGCCCAAAAATGGGGACTTGCGGGTAGTATGCCATTGAACGGCGTGGGAGGATGGAGGGAAGGTAAAATTGAGAGACCCGATTCATTTATCCTCTTTTGTTACTAGAAAGCACCATCTGAGTTTCCCTTTCCGCATTCAGAACCAGCACAATATCGTACAGTCTTTAGCAGAGAGTGTTACGACCACAGCCGGAACACACCTTGAGCATGCTATAGGCATGCCTGAGAATAAAGGGGGCTATCGGATAAGGCTCCGTAGCCACACCAATCACAGCCAGCCTAGTTATCGGAGAGGCTGGCGTGTAGGAGGAACGTACATAGACCGCATCCTCACCGCAGACTCAAAGTAGACTCTTCAAGTCTTGGAGTCTGTGTAGATACCCCATATACAGGTTGACAAGGCTATACGGATCCGTGTTTCTATCGAATAGGCCTACCACCAGCACTCTTACAGAAAGTTTCTGAAATCGATTTCTTCTGGCAGCCTGTGGGAGGGTCACAAACGCTGTGCGGGTGGCGGACCACCATCATCCTGGCAATGGAAGGCAGTCTCTTCCCTGCACCCTATTTTGCACATGTCAAGAATAGAACAGTCTTTCTGTCACTCGTTGAGAGGGGGCTTGTTCTGGTCCCCCTGCTTGCCAGTCCATCGCCAATCCCCAATGCTTAACGTGGTTGATGATCATTTAAAAAAAGAACAGGAAGGAAAATAACATCAGCCAAGTCCCGGCCCTGGCAGAGTATATCTGCAGAGACAGTCATTGAAAGCCACCATTGTCTCCAAAAATCGAATCCTCCAAAGCGTGTCATCACCTACATGCCATCATGAACATGTCGCCTCAACGCAAAGTTCACAGCCGTTCCCCACCGACTCAACCCCCCACTCTGAGTCCGATGGACGCGTTGATCGACCACAACCAAGGCTCATCCGTAGCTCTCGAAGCATCTAGGTCTCGACTGGAGGCCTCCAAACGCGCCACACCTCCTACTCCCTTGCAGAGAATTGAGCAACTCACCGGGGAGAAGACAGCACTGCAAAAAGAGCTCGCGAAATGTCAGAGACAGGAAAGCGCCAATCGGGCCTTTAAAGAACAGATGAGGCAGGTTCTAGATCGACTTCAGCTGGCGGTATTCGAGTGGAGAAGAGCCCAGAAGGAGATTGGTGATGACTTCGACACAACTTTGGAGCACCGCGCGGACACGGCCAGCATTAAGGTTGGCTTCCAGAGCCGTGACGTTTGACCTCGGATGGTGGATGACACTTGCTACGAAGATAAAATTTGCTAGGTGCGGAGTAGCTCTTGGCCTCCAAAGATTCCTCAATTGATTCCCATCATAGGGCCTGCTGTCTATTTGAATCTAGCGGTCTTATTCTGTCTTCCTCGTAAAGGCATCCCAAGTCACGTCCATTTGAGAATCCTCTTTCACTGTACCGCAGTAAAACACAACTCATTTTCCATGATACATTACAGTACATCGTGGATGCGCGAAACGTTGAAATCCTTGAAGGGAAGATGCCATCGGCATCCTCAGGCCCACAAGCACACCGGCAGAACCCCGCGGAGACCCGCAGGCAATCCATTCGGGCTGCAAACACAGTACTCGAAGTTCAAAGATCCTTTTGAGTATTCACCGTTGGATCACGATCTAATTAGATTGTTGCCTAGCGGAGACGACCTCTTCTCCGAACATGATTCCAAGCAACCTCCTTCGCCAGCTTATAATCGAGCCCTCAATCCCATCCAGTTGGCATTCATATAACTTTCAACTTCTCCAGAATATCCTTCCACAGCCCAGTCCCTACTAAAGCCTCATCAACGTCCTCATAAACCGCATACCTCGGATGCACCAGATTATAATCCTCATACTGCTTCCCCTCCTTGCCAATCTTTACCACCCTGTCACCCCTCGCCCCGAATCTCTCCTCCTCCATCTTGGCAATACAAGCATCCCCCCAAATCCCGCACTCATCGTCGGATCGAGATGAGAAAGTGTTAGTAGCCTAATTGTGGCGGAGGCAATTTTGACTAAACAGTCAAAAGCTCAGGTCGAGAGGGTCTATGTATGTAGTGAGCGGCTGATCATTTATCTAAGGACTGCGAAACTACCCTATGTACGCTTAGGAAGTGACCTGACGCCCATACATCGGATATCGTCCTCCAGGCTTGACGGTCGTTCATTGTGTGAGGGTTTGAACAGTCTACCTAATACAGTAACAAGGAGGAGGAATCTGAGGAGAAGGAAAAGAATAGACGGCTCTTCCAGCTACTTGTGCACGACTCGTTACCATCGAAACGCGGGTGCCTTAGAAAGGCACAAGTCATCTCATGGGTTCAACCCATCACAATTGAAGTCAATTCCCTGACAGCTTGGCTGATTTCTGTGGCGGGTTGATCCAATACCCGAGATTTGAGCACCATTTTTTACCCTTACTTATGTTGTGATCCATACCCGTTTTCTTCCAGAGTTCAACAGCGCTTTCTTTATCCTTGTTGTGATGGCTGGCGAGTTCCACGTTAGCATGGCAACTCTTGTGGACTGAGGTCGTTGTTCATACCACTCAAGAATTTCACACAAATCTATAGTTTGCATGTTCGGGCAATCCCTAGAGTCTGGTAGTTAGGAGTGTCATGTCATCCAAGGTATCGAGGATAATCACCATTTGAAGATGTCGTGTTCACCACAATGTGAGCCCTTGCGTGTCTTGAATTCTGTTTTGAAGTCTTTATGGGCCCAAATATGAATACACGTACACATGTCGGAGGTTCTGGACGCTTTCGCAATGATCCCGTAGGCAGGTTTTTGGAGAGTCTTCAATGCAGCTGGGGAGTGTATTCAATATAGGCTTGGCAGCAGAGTCGCGACTCAAGAGAAGAGAAGGGAATTAGGCAGCGGATGGGGAGATCGGAGATCTTTTAAATCTTGCATTTAAGAATAAGCCACAAGTTGTGGCTGAGTGGCTGTACGTCTGCTAAGCGTAGAATGTTGTATGAACTTGTAAATCAGCGTATCCAATATCTTGGCACTGTATTGTCGTTTCACTGCCGCCTTTCTAAAGTACCTTACCGCAACTATGTAACCTCGGAAATACTTCACCAGCCTCAATTTAGTTGGCGGGAAGTATGTTCAGATATGGATTCTGGTTATGTCATACGATTCGTCGAATCCAGAAGAGCCAGGTGCCAAGGTTTTGACTACTACTGGCAGTGCATGGTGACCGACGAGTCCAGCGAGGTGTTAAGAGTCTGATACTGGGCTAGCGTCAGGTCTTGGTTTATCACCAAGCGGGGCAAGGATAGAGGGATGCTACAGCCAGGGATGTATACTGGCAGGCAGGGTGGTCGTATCAGGTAACGAGACTCAATGGTATGGGTCAGGTTGATAACGAAGTTGACTACGGTCTCTATAGAAGTGGGCTCGAAGCCCGTATATATAACTGGTTCCTGCTCAGTATGCTCACCTTGGCTCAGTGGGCTCGGTGGTGAGCCATACTGAGCCAACTGAGCCATACTGAGCCGTCACGTGACCCGTAGTCTCAGCCTTGCCAGCGAGGCTGTTGGTGGTTCGGCATGGTTGCCCTGTCCGGGTGGCCTCGTCAGGTCGCATGAAGGTCGGTTCGTAACACGAGGGTAACGACGAGGGCATAGCTGGTGATTGTAACCCAATGTAAGATTGGTATGCGTGCAGGGTGCTCATCGTAATGGTAGCCATTTATCATTCCCAGGCCATTTTTAGAGCCATATCCACCTATATGGGAAAGTTCATCAGGTCAAGACTTTGAGGGACCTAGGGTGTAGTTCACAATGCGGGGAGTTCCATAGCGCGGGGGTGTTGGTTATACTACGTATAGTAGTACTGTTTTGTGAGACATCGGAGCTCTTTGCCAGATATAATCGTGTAAACTCGAAGAATGAACGTTTCCGTAAAACTATAAAATTATGTCATTTAAAGTGATATGATTGGCGCCTTAGAAAACTGCGGTCCGCCAACCAACTCTCCCCAGTAAAACTTCAACACTCTGGACTGAATTGCGATATCTTTATGCCGATCATTCCTCGCCTGAGATATATTGTAACCTCTAACTTATCACTCCATAAAAGCTTGTTTTATTTGGCTCTTGGAAAGGCACACGCTTAACTACAGTATTCAGTAGGTGTGGGTTAAAGTGTGGTCCCTAATAATTTAGAGTGTGTCTGCAATGCGAGGCCGCAATTGAAAACGTGTGTAACACACGGCTCGACATGCAGCATGTGCAAAGAAAAGGATTACGAGGAATTGGCTGCATCTCATGTCCGATGCACGGTACAGGCTTTTTCTCGAGAGCTTCTATGACGGAATGCTACTACCATATTGCGGATGTGAGAGGTCCAAATAAGGCAAGAGTTTAGACGGGTCTTCACCGGGACCTCCACACTCTCAACCGATGTGTGGTCGCGGTTGCATCGTCCCTCTCATCCAGGGAGTCGAACTTGGATCTCACGTCGAAAGTTATGGCGCTCTAGGACCATTTTCGGCTCATGGACCGGAGGGGGCGGGCCAACAAGTTCCCAAACTGTGCGTAGATGGGCAACGGCCGAGATGTGCTAGAGAAGCCCAATTCGGGCACTTCCAAGGCTGTATCCTATATAGCGTTCATGCCCAGGGCCTGACACTTCTGAATGCCTTTTAAGACGTCGGTCCGTCCAGAGCTTCAAATACCGTCGTTCGAGTGATACACGACGAACAGATCCGAATTCATTTTCTCTCAGAGACATCTGCGTTTGCACAATCCCAGTCGTGGCCCAAATTTGTGTCAAAACATGGCGACAGCGAACGACTCTCCCTCTGAGCCTGTGGTCAGTGACAAGAATCCCGCGACGGGACAAGCCCATGGCCTGCCCACGCCAGAATCGACCCCGGGGCCCGACGATGCCCGGTTGAAGGAAGACGAGAAGAGGCGGCAGGCCAACCTCCAACCTACTGTGGAAGTTGACCCAGGGATTCCGAAGCCTTCCGGAGGAGAGGGGAACAATGGGGCGACCAAGGAGCAGATTGATGCCGTGGAGACCGTGATGAAATGCTCGGGTACGGATTACCGACAGATTCTTGGCCTCGGAGACGAAAAGCCGGACAAAGAAGAGGAGTCGAGAGAGGTGATGGCGGCCTTCAAGAAGCTTGGGTGCTTGACGCATGAAAAGTATAACAAGGCGAATCAAGCTGCGGAGGCATTTCTCAGTAAGTGTGAACTCTTGAATCTCCGGGGACGGGGAAAACTGTAGACTCACAATGGCACGCCTGCCGGGGATGTAGGAGTCGAAAATGCGGCAAAGTACCTCGGGATCAACGAAGCCACCATAGCGACGATGAGAGATTGGAATGGCGTAGGGGACATTCTCACCGTGGCAGCAAATGATGCAAGCCACGAGAGCTCCGCTGAGGCGCCGCCGATCGGACAAGACACGGACATGGGAGACTCCAGCCAGCCCACGATCCCACAAATGACCGATGCTCACCGCGAAGCGTTTGCTGTCGCGGGGGGGCTGCTGCAAGTCCTCTCGGACAGTCCCGATGACGAGAGAGCGATCAACGGACTGCAAGAGGTGAACCGAAAGATAGTGGAGATCAACACGGCGAACGGCTTTCCTAACTCAACTCGATTCGTGGTCGATTTCAAAGTCTATCAAGGGGTGGCCAAGAAGGCACTCCCTCTCTTAGCTCAATGGAAGCAAAACTCTGACGAAAAGGCTAAGGAGGAGCTCGAAGTGATGAACCAGTGGCTTGACAACTTCATTCAGGAGCGCGGTTACCCTACAGATTGGAAGATCGACATACCACAGCCGTCCACGCGGTCCATCCCACGGAGCCCTAGGCAGTCAACTGCCTCAACGGCAGCCCGCCAAACTGCCCCAACGGAAGCTCGAGCTCGATCAGGGAAGTTGCCAAAATCTCTGGCTTTCAATGAAAGGGAGGGATACGTCCTCGAAGGAGGGGCCGAGAAGGAACTGTACGGTTACATCAGGGCGGGGTATGGTCATCGAGTCTTGCTTCGACGAGACGGTCGCAACGGGTACGACATCTTCGAGTTCGTCCGGGCGAGCAAATTCGGGAAGAGCTTTGTTGAGAGGAACCAGCACGTGTTGGGGGGAAGAGACATCGAAGCCGGGACCAAGGCTAAATTGCGAGGAATGAGCTGGAACAAGGTGGAGATTTTTGGCGTCGCTCCCGTTAGAACCGACTTCGATGACGAGGCGATGATGATGGCTTGGGTGGCATTTCCTGACACCGAGCCGACCTGGTACTGGCGGTCGCATCTGGGGGAAGAATTTGGAATAGACGCGGTGGACGAAAAACTGAATACCTTTAGGAGGAAGGCAGGGCAGCTCCCTCGAGCCGTCATCGCGAAGGATGAAGCGGAAGAAAGTGAGACTGATGAGGAAGGAGAAGACGAAGAAACCAGATTGCAGCATCTGAGGGAGGAAATCAAAAGGTTGGAGCAGGGAACAGCGAGAAGCAGACGTTCGTCGAACGCGACGAGGTCAAAACTGCGGCGAAGAGCCCGATAGGAAGGGCGGAGGGACGAAAGCTTGGACGAACCTGAAGAATCTGTCGAAACGAACCACCTTCATCGAAATTTCGACTGGTGGATGGCCACTTCCAATCGCCAGGCCACCTGGAGAGTGAGTGATGGTTTGTCACACTGGGCGTCGGCGGTCACATCGCTCTTTTCACCAACACGTCTTCTAGACAATCCACCTTCCGGTTGTCTATTTTTCAATTCAGCTTGCTTGTCCGGGCCCGGCGGGCACCGACGACCATGGGCAGGGCCAACGACAATGGGCTCTGATCCGCAAGCACGCGCTCTTTTGGTCTATGGTTGAATCCACTCTCTTGATGAGCCTCTTTGTCAAAGGCAGCTGATATTTGTCATTCTTTCGCCTTCACAAACTTCTGATAGTTACAGGTAGCGATGCATAGATTCCGTTCGCTCCGAGTCATTCACGCGTACATCAGACGTAAAGACGGTCACGTTAGGGCTTGGTGGGCGCATCTGTCGGACGAAAATTGAGATCTTGGGTAGGATCGTAGTTGTAGGCCGACAGAGGGAGGAAATTTCGACGGCGGAATCTTGAAGCCCCTGCTGGAGCGACAGGCCAAAAGCACTCACTCGGTGGACAGAACATGTCGAGCAAATGTCAAAGTGAGCACAGCTTGCTCTTCGCACGGGGGGCTGTGCGCTGGGGCTGCTCACGCTCTTGCATGGCCCATCAGCACCTCGGGTAACGAAAAAGGAATAGTGCCGGCGGCAGCAGAAAAACCCCGTGGTTGGGCTCATGCAACGCATAATTCAACATCGACCTTCGTCAACCTTCAGCGATCGATCGCTTCTACTCTCGCGCTCAGTGCGGTATGGCACCAAAATGGGATCCTGATCATGCTATGAATAGCAGGTCCTGGAAGGGCCATTTCGGGATAGACCCCACCAAGGGTCGGGTTTGGAGGGGACCCGTGGTGGAACCCTTCCCTTTGCACGTCAACTTCATCGAAGTTGATAAGGTCGGCTGGCAGTCATAAGCTGTTGGGGGGGTAATGGAGGCCCCAGCCCTGCGCTGAGTTCTTTGTCGCTCTCTTCTGTTTTGCGAGCAGACGTCTCACCTCGGTCTCATCGCGGCCGAGCTGAAACCGCCTCTCTGCTGATTCACGAGGCGAACGAAGCCGCCCACACACCGTGGACGCCGCGTTGTCTCCTGACCCCACGATCCTGGAGCTGGCTGACGTCTTGGAGTTCGATGGCCTTGAAAATCCAAATCGGCTCTCTGCCGCAGGCCAACCACCCTCAGTTAGATCTATCCTTCAGCCTTGATGATGTGAGTCTACTTTCTCGCCATGTTGGTCCTTTGCGCTGACCCGTAGGTATCGACCAGTTCCATTCATACCTTCGCCTGTGGGTGGAATCTAACCCCGGCCATCATGATGCGATGCTGTCCGTGCTACAAAGTGTGCTCACCCAAGATGAGGCTCCTAATGACGGCCACGATCAACCGCGGAATGACGACGCGGATGAACATTTCAGCACTGAACCTCATGGTCAATTCGCCCATGGACCTCCCACCCCTCCAACGAGCGTGCGAGGGCTACGACTGGATGGTTCGGGGGTGGTGGAGTTGACGGGTGTCGAAGGCGGTCGTGGAAACGGTGAAGTGAACGTATGTAAGATGGTGCCGAATGAGGCCCAGCGACTGTCAGATCATGATCACCTGCCGGTACTTTTGAGCTGGGGATCGCCTGCGGATGCAATGGCCACAGACTCGGACTTCGAACGCCCGGGAAACACATCGTTCCAGAAAACGTCGCGCTCCCACGTCAAGGAGCCAAAATCGAGGCAAGTGGCGAGACACGACGGCCTTCTCACTGCCGCTATGCTGCAGACCATTGACCGCATAGGGGAATTGCAGGTGTTGGAAGGGCTGAGGGGCATGATCACCGAGCTGAAAGCTCGGGCGTGGCAGGATAGACAAACCTTCAACGAACGTGGTGGTCAAATCATCCCGAAACATCTGACGGATCAACCCGACTCGATGCGGAAATTGTGGCTCCTGAAAGAAGAACTTGTCCTCACCGAGGCGAACGAGCAGATACATCGACTCCGGAAAAGATTGACTTTGGCGGAGTTCTCTCATGCCTACGACGCGTGCGCCATGCGATATATGGGCATGGAGGGCAAGCCCCAGCGCCCGCGGCCGAGACCGGGGCAACGGGTACTCAAGACGGCAATTGGTCGCGAAGCTCGCAATGCGCCACACACACGAGCGGCCATGGATCATTTCGTGAACCTTCTATTCCCCGGCGCGTTACCAGCCAGCAAGACGAAGAGAACGGCGCGGAAAGCAGGGACGGTAACCAGATACGCTGCTGCCAGGAAGATTCAAAACTGGAGGGCGGCAGGACAGCCGTGGGCAAACATCATCACGCGCTTTGGCAAAGGAATGCTACTGTTGATACCGGACGAAGTGTCGGACGCATAGTAAGTTCTCTCGCTTAAAGATGACCCGTCTCAATCAGGCGTACCATACTGAGGCAAAACGAACAGCATGCGAACCATGTCAAAAGCCACTCTTTCGGCTTTTCTGGATCGTGTCGAGCTGCGAGTGGCGGGCTGGGCAAACTGGTTGCCGACATTGACGCCCTTGGTCGACTCCATCTGCATCAACCATGCCCTACCTCGCAACTGGTTCTCGGAAGAAAGCCCTTCGTGGCTCAACGAGGGTGGAAGGCCCGATGCGCAGATATGGAAGACCGAATCAGATTCGCCGTCCGCTCTTGGCGACGGAGGCACAGCACCTTGCAGTCCTCTGGGGGGATCAGGCGATGTTGACCAACAATGGACTGAATCTGGCTTGGTTTTCGACCTCCCCATGGATGCGAATGAGTTGGGCCTGTACATGGCTGAGTCATCCTCGCAATTCGCTCTGGCTCCCCACGAAACCGCTTGGGAGGCCCCTTACACCACCTTCCTGGCATGTCTTGCCGGAGAGACAAATTTGTCCCCTGACCTCTGTTCGGCCTTTACATCCATGCATGATGGCTTCCCGCTGCCACCGAATGAAGTGACGGACGGTCTGGGCGTTGACATCGACGCGTTCCTGGCGAAATCTCCCGTATTGCCATGCCTGACCGCAGATACACCCGGCAATGATGCATCAGATCAAGCATCCACGTCAGTGAATCGTTCATATTGCGACTGTCATGACAGTCCCGCGACCTACGCTAGCATGGAGTCCCGCAATGCCAACTACGAGGACGAGTTTTGCTTTTTCAACTTTCCAGAGGATAGCGAGTGAGTCCCCTTTCATGAAATTTCCCGTCCAAAGGTTGGACATCCCGGCATGAACGGAACCCAGTATCCTAGTCCAAACAGATGAGAATGATCATTTGTTTCCCTGAGCCTTCCTCCTAACCCATCACTTTCCGGGATGGACTCTCTTGCTTGGAAAAAGTCCGTTCGAAGCTTTTCTGATACATCTTGCGGTCCTCGTTGAGAGCCTTCGAGAATATCATTCAGCTGCTAGACACCCACCATCCACCGATATCTCCGCGACTTGCTGCTCGCTTGATGAGTCTTTCAATGCCTCCTGCGCGCCTGCGTGTTGGCCAGAGTTGAATGGACAGGATGTGCAACCGCAATGTTCGGCTTCAACCCAGCATATGAATAAACATGACTACCTTCAGAGGCACGGTACATCCTGAGTCGACATGAACGAGCCTAAAAGGGCTACCAAACTTTAGGCAGCAGGCTCAGCAAAGACGAAAGCAAGGGGGCTCAAATCGGTCTCACGGTTCGAGGAAGTCCATGTTCATCGAATATAAGTTTAGGGCGCTCGGGCTGCACCCAGACGCTTCTACACCCGCTGTGCGACTATGCCTCGACGCTGGAAAGACCTGCCCAAGTGGCAAAAGCAGAACAAGTACATTCGGTCTGGTTACAGAAAACCATCCTACTCCTACCGTGGGTCGACGAGAGACATGGCTAGATGGCATAACGAGACCGTCAACATCTGGTCACATCTGTCTGCAGCCATCATCTTCTCATGGTTACTCATCCGATTCCTTGCCCAATCTGGAGCTCTGACTCTGGATGTGGTGGCAGTCGTCACATTCTTCCTTGGGGCCATTGTCACCTTTACCCTGTCATTCGTCCATCACCTCCTCTCCAACCACAGCCGAAAGGTCATGATTTGGACACAGCAACTAGACCACGTCGGCACAGTGATTTTCATCTGGAGCACAATGGTTTCCTTTCTCTATTTCGCCTTCTATTGCGACCGCCAATTACAGGCATACCACGTCGGCGTTGCGACGGCAGTGGCCCTGGTCACGGGATTGTGTGTGTCTCAGCCAATATTCAGGGTTCCTGAAAACTATCACACACGCACATTAACCTTCCTCGCCCTCGGGCTCTCAGCAACCCTACCGACGATGTCGCTTGATGTTCGTTCCTGGGAGAGGAGTGGCTGTCACCCCGTCCTCCTGGCATCCTACAGGAACCTGATCATCCTGAATGCCATTGGAGGCTTTTTTAACTGCATGCGAATTCCAGAAAGGTTCTGCCAGGATACTTTTGATATCATGGGCTCTAGCCACCAGATCATGCATATAATGGTCGTGGCGGGGGCACTACTGTATCGGGCAGGATTACTCTCTGCCGGACGAGCCTGGCAAGGAGAGGGCGCCACTGGATTACCATGTCCCACGGGGTGACAATCTAGCGTTTTAAGGAACGTAGCCCACTCTGGCAGATGGCAATATGGTTCAGGCAAATGTAGCTTGTGACCTTCGATTGTACTGGGTGATATCATCGGATGGTGACTCTACTTCCCATCTCAAACAGGTGCTAAAGGCGTACAATGGCTTTCCGTCGAGCTTAGGGTACGGCAGCTTAGGGTACGGCAGGGAAGATGGCTGTAATCAAGCGCCCCTGTCTTCCATGCCTATCAAGACCTTGTAGTCGGACAAATCTCAATCTGATAAGGGCTGTCGGTAACGGAGCTGCCCATTAGAGGCCCCCTTCGGCGGAGCCTTGTCCGAGCCAGCATAGCCATATTTGTTGCCCCTTTTTTTAGCTACCCCTTTTACCAGCCACTTTGTGCCACTAACACAACCATTAGACCCGTATCCCAAGAGCCTCTACGGATCCTTTTGTCCTCTTAATTTATCCTATTCTCACTGAAGTGAATATCCGGTTTAGCAATTTATTTCTGAAGGGAAGCCAGAACAGAGTAGGACTCGCCCAGTCACTTCCCACTACGCTAATTTTGAGCCGGAACTCGACCTTTTCCACTACCTTCTTTGAAAGCAATGGCAGTATGCTTCATAGCGACCTACCTTCTTGATCATCGGTATACCACACTGGACCCCACCACTATTCTTAGGATCGTCTGAGGCTGTGAGAGATGTGAGACAAGAATAGCACCTAGGGAACAAGAATTGGTCCCTTCCGAACTACGGATTGCACTTGTCCAACCTGACACGACTTGATTTATATTCCATGAAGCTCAGAAGCTGGGAGGATGTGATCAATCTCTACACCTCAAGCAATTTACGCTTTTCGACATTGAAGAGCGGTCATGCCGTCACCTCCGCGTTCCACAATTTTCTGTTTCGTCCTGCCCATCTTGACAAGAATGGCGACTACGGCAGCCGCACCACTGTGTCCAGACACTATAAACACGGCAGGAGGCGGGATTCCGGACAGCAATGAGCCTCCCATGGTGTCAGCGGAAGCGATCAAAGAATTCCAACTGGCCCTCTTTCTCGAAAACCTGGAATTATCCTATCTTCAAAGCGGAGTTCAAAATATTTCTACCTGGGGAACGGCGGGCTATCCAAATGACACGACCGAGGTTCTCAGCACAATCGCGGCGGTAAGTTGACCATCCCGGTTCTGTGCAGTCTAATATTTTGTGCCTTCCGTAGCAGGAGGAAGTACACGTTGCAACAATTACGAACCTGCTCAACGGCTATGGAGCGCCTGTAATTGCTCCTTGCCAGTATTCCTTCCCGGTGGCGTCTATTGATGAGTTCATCGCCCTTGGCGACATCATCACCTCAGTGGGCATCAGCGCACTTCTCGGGCTGGTCGATCGAGTCTCGTACACTGATCCTGGAATTGTCAATACGGTATCGTCGATCGTGACGGTCGAGTCCCGCCATGACGCCTTCTTCCGCCATGTGGGTGGCAGAGTCCCAAACCCAGCTCCATTTGACACCGGGATTAGCAGTATCTGGGCATACAATTTGGCTCTTCCATTTATCGTGCCTGGATCGTGTCCAACCGAACTCCCACTACCAATTCTGCCCACGTTAACGGTGTCAGCCCCGACCACGGCCGACAACAGATCCTCAGCGGCCACGGGAATAGCGTCGAGCATCGCACCGTATCAAAATACCACCACGAGCCCCACTAGCGCTGCGAACACCACCGTGGTTCCGTCAGAAATGGCATTCTCCTGGGATCCGATGCAGATGCCATTCGTTTTCGAAGAGGGAAAACAGTTGTTTGTTGGCTGGACCAATCAGTTGAATGTGCCGGTGTATACGGTATTATCGATCGTTGGTCAAGGCAGGGGGGTTGCGGATGTACCGCAAGGACTCAATGGGTCGGTGTTTGCAGCGGTCACAAGTCAATTGCCTGATAATGACTATGATCTGGCCCTCGCAACCTTAGCAGGCCCAGTCGCGTTGTCAATCTCTTAGCTTTGTGTTGAACTATTGTATT
Organism: Exophiala phaeomuriformis; assembly: GCA_010883475.1. NCBI lineage: Eukaryota > Fungi > Ascomycota > Eurotiomycetes > Chaetothyriales > Herpotrichiellaceae > Exophiala > Exophiala phaeomuriformis. The sequence goes on along the minus strand of JAAAJI010000002.1, from coordinate 41,451 downwards.
GGAGTATCGGTGATAAATCAGTAGATAGTCAAAGAACGTCCGGTGATTTTCTAATCAATATGAACCCTCGTCTGGCCCCGGGTGAGAGCAATCCAGGTGATCATATCTGTGATTCCGGTGGCTTGCTTGGTTTGTGATGCAAGTCTTCCTGAGTTCGGTGCATTTTGTACAGGTGCTGATGCCATTTGGAGCGGCTGAGCTCTAATATCTTGTCAGTTTTCGGCTCCGTGCAACACGTCCATTCATCGCCGGCGGACTTAGCATGTCGATGGAGTTCGAACCACAGGTCCTGCTGATCAAAATATGCCCACAACTTCAGCAATTTGGCTGATGCCGCATTCTGTTTGTCTGCAATTCCCTTGGTAGCAAAACGTCCCCGCGCTGAGCCATATGACATTAGCTGTTTGATAAGATGCTTCTAACTTGATGATGTGAGTAGCAACATCTTCCGTACCACCACAGGTTGGAAAGAGTCTAGCTTCCATCTCAACTTCCTGTTTCCGCAGTCAGCATCTCTGTCCAAATATTGAACTCGGCGGTTTTGGATGAGTCGCTTTGCTTACCCAGAGGCGATCGCTCCATTCCTTGACCGCCGGCGAACTTCTTGAAGGAAATTGCCTGCACGTCCACAGTTTGAACATCAGCCGCAAGTTCCTCAGAAAGATGAGCAGGACCTGTGGCAGGCCTGGAGTCAGATTTCATCCAGGAGCAGACAACGTCGCTTACTTCAGCTTCAGATCGCGTCAGACGAGTTCGATATGCTGTATAGAACACCTGCGGAGTGGTTTAATGGCGAGTTCGGCAATACCGACTCTCGTGAATTTGCTTGGAGTGCTTTCAGCCTGTCGCAGGATCATGCAATTCGCGATCTCGTGTATGTTGAAAACAAGGGCCAGCAAGGCGGCTCTTTCTAGCTCATGGGGTTGAAGTTCGAATGGATTGGTGTCTGGAATAAGGATAGCATTCTGTTCTTCAGACTCGATGGAGATTCTATAGCATTGCGCGCCGGCTTCGGTTGGTTCTTGATGAAGATGGACTGGTACCACGTAGCCTCGAACCAAGATGGTGGCCTTCTGGCAGGGGCCATACGGATCGCCCCCAGCAAGCTGATAGTCGATTTGCAGTATTTCAACAAGGCTGTCGAAATTGCGGCCCCAGGTGTGCAGTGGCCCTTCAATGGAAAGCCATGACCACGAGGGAATGTGTGAAGAGTGCACGCGCCGATGTGTGACCGATTGTTTGTGCTTCGACGTTGCACTCTCGACGTCACACCACCACATAAGCGTCTCTGGAAGAGAAGGCTCCCACATTCCTGCAAGGTATCGGCCCATTATCCCAGACTTGTCAACCTGTCGGGCAATAGTCATTAGTGCAGGTAGACGGTCACTGGACTTTGTGATTCCTTTGGACTGAAACTGATCGATGATTGCCCCCCATAACTCGTGTCTGTCGACGTCGCTTCCCCATTCAGTAACCTGTGCGTATCTTGCCTTGAAAGATTTGGATTTCCAGTGCTGATGTTTCTCCAAACATAAGCGGTTCATCGTGCCACATTCGCAGTAGGAAGCTGAGCGACATTCCCAAACTATTTCGCGAGGAGTGAAGTGCACTATTCTTCTGGCCAGCAGCCTTTCCTGAAATGCCCAAGCACGCATAAATAGAGGGAGACCCGAGTCATTATAGACCTGCCACGAAGGCTCATCTTTGTACCAAACAGTGTGATCGATCACCTCCCTAACTTGGCCGTCGATCTTTTGTTGCAGCCATTCGAGTCGTATTTGGTGCAGCTGCCGTTGTCCATAGATACCGTAATGACTGTTCGCAGCGAGGCTTGCAGCGATTACCAGAGACGCATTTCCGTAAACAGAGCCCATTTTGAGACACTCGGATTCCCATTCTTTCATGTCTTCTTGGTTGATGCAGATAGAATCGATCCAAATATAATGGATGTCTAAATTATGAGTAATAGTGATTGCATCTTGAAACGACCTGGGCAAATCGGAGATATTAAGGCCATACTTCATGCGAGTGTGCAGATTCTCGTGGGTTGTTTGATGGCCAGTAGATCCACCCCAGCAATGGCTCAATGCTGTATATCTCTTGCTGTCGACGTCGTCATTCTTTACCAATTTTACGGAGTAAGTACTAGCGTCCATGTGGATTTGTAACAGCCGTTTCGGGCCACTGGCTGGTTGTGACATTTGGCACTGCTCGTGCTTGTTGTCGCAAGTATTCATCCAGGTCTTGATGAGCTCCACACATCCGTTAGATGCCGAACTGTCGTGGATCGCGGATGAATGAAGGAATGACCAAGTCATCCACATGTCAGCCTGTTGCTTATTAGCCGATATCTAACCTCGGAGCTGGGTTATCAACAACCAGTGGCGCATTTTGGTCGAAGACAAATTCAATTCCAACATGATCGTACTCGGTGCTGTCACCTTCAAAACATTCAAGCAGTGGGTCTGTTTGTCGCCTTGACGGCCACCGAAGATACAGCTGAGCATTTGAATTAGTCAGTCCACGCTCTATTCGAAGATGGACCTGACTCCTTTCCGTGTTTGTCAAATGTGACCAGCGATGGCTGAAGAAGTGGGTTCCATCAAAAAGCAATTTGCACCAAGGGCATCCCAAAAGGGCGCTGTGGTGTACATTGGAAAGCAGAATATCATTCGAAATACACGTATCCTGTATCTCATGGCATCGACAAAATCGGCATGATCGCAGGGCCATCTGAACTATAGTATATTTACTCGGTTTTGCAGAGTGCTGTCCCGTATTGCTGTATCCCCTCGTCCGCTTGTCGGTTGCTGCGAGGGCTCGATCGAGAGTCAAAGATAACATGAGGCGTTGCCAAGACTTTAGGCAGAAGCGCCAAGAGCCGATCCCGCATAACACCCCCTCGCCCAAAGGATTCATTGTGCCTTCCGTCATGGCCAAAGAGCAGGCAGTAAATCTCCGCAGCCATTGCGCAGAACTACAGTATATGTCCGAATTTGGGGCACTGCGACTCGATAAGCAAACCTCGAAATCGACATCCCGGCGTGGGGAAACGCCCAGCGTGGTGAAACGAGCGGGTGATACTTCAACTTCCTCCACATCGTGACCGCCACAAGGACAGGTAATCAACGATACAAATTTGAAAGTATGTTGAGAAGCCCGGAAGCTATCGCATATACTTATCTCTGTTTAACAATACGCTACGTCAACTCTGTTTCGGCTCGGTTTTGTCAGCCGGGTGAAGAGGCGCGAAAACTCTCTGCGGCCTCTGAATAGTACAATACCAATTTGGACAGCTTTTCAATACAACAGGAGTAGAGCGTTCACGTCTATAAATCGTATTTGAAATTATTATGCTCCTAACCACTACTGTCCACGATATGTGCTGTCATATCCTGCCCAGAGCACCCGAGGACGGCGAAGCGTGGATAGCCTGTAATTAAAGTGGCAGCCACAGTTGCGGGCCAGAACCACCGCCACGTGGCTGGTGGAGTCTTGCCGCCTTGAATGCACATTCCAGAACACGGCACGTGATCTCGATCAATGGTTGTGTGATTATTTTTGCGCCAAGACTTGTAAAAGACGCCTGTCTAGGGATATCGTTCCGAGACGCTAGTACCCTTGACGGTATCCGTTCGAGGGACCCTGTACGAAGCTGTACGCCCTCGAACCCTATATAGTCTGACAGCGCCCTAGACCCCCTCGTAGAATGACAAGTTCTCTTTCACAATCACAGTTGAATTGCGTCCTCCTGGGCGCAGACAGCCCCTGCTTATAGACAATGCGCAACATAAGCGCCACACCACAGCCTCAGCGCCCAGCTCCTCAACTACCTGACAGAGGAACTCCGTCCTGTCCATGGCTTTGTCCGTCGTGTATGCTCCTCAGGATGCCACGACACCATGCTGTCGAGTGAGTCTGGAAATACCACTGATAGTGATATTTCCCCGTTCTGTAAGTATCGCCGAGGCTTCGCGTCAGCATTGTGGTTGTACATGGTCTCGGTGGGGATGCCATCGCCACCTGGACGCACCCGAAGTTACGGGCATTCTGGCTGAAAGAATTCCTCCCGAAATACAACCCTGACACTCGCATAATGACCTTCGGTTACGCAGCTGCTGCGTTTAGACAGTCGACCGCAGAGGTGATTGACTATGTGAAGAGCCTCCTGAGCAGCCTGGTGGACAAGAGACGGGAACCAGAGGTACAGAAGTTCTTCTTGGAAGCGACCCGAAGAGCCTCCGGGAGCCCACTGATGCTCGTACGTAAACACGCCAACGTCAAATACAAGAATGCCGTGCGTTTTTTGCCGATATATAGCTGTCCATAGACCAGTCCGTTGTTATCATCAATTCGCCCGCCTCGGCTGTGTCAAACCACACGCCCAGAGAGGCGTGCGTGCCAACGGCTTGTCGGTTTTCTTGAGTAACACAACATCCTCTATGTGGTACCCTTTGGTCTCGCTTTCGTTCTCTTAAGCCGAGGACGGCGGGATATATCTGGTCAAGGGACAACTCAATCAGCCATCGGCGCTCACAAATGCGAGTTGCTTTCTGGGTACTTAAATACCTTGCCCGCTGGCGCTGACATGGAGACTTCGGATGATCAGAAAGACGCCGCAACTCACACGCCAGACGACACTGCACTTGATCTAAAAAGCCAACGGAAGAGATCGTAAGATGAGGCACCGCGAGAAAGGAAAGTCCGGCGCTATTTAAAAAAAAGTCATGAGTTGCGTACAATATGGATCTATTCCGTGGCCCGCCACATAATCAATCCAAAGGCTAGAGAGGCCTATACATACAGATCCTCTGGTCACGGACTATGGAAACCAGTGATCAAAAAATTGTAAGGCTTCCCCAATTGACATCATACCTCACGCTAAAATGGCCAGGAATTTGAAAGGCTGTTGCAGAGGATACTTTTCCTGAATGGTCTAGACGACGAAAAAGCAAGAGAAGATGGGGACAAAGCTTGTGAAGAAGCAGAATTGTCTCAACCCCCGCCAGGCCGGCCACTGAACGAGGAGATTGAAAATCGCCACGGCTCGATCCCCCGGCAGACGGGATTGTCCGAAAATGGCATTGGCCCTACAGCTTCACATTCAGTCAGCCAGTCCTCGCCCGAGCCAACAAGCACAGCCACAGCAGTTAAGTGCAGGAGAGAACCCTTAGCAGAATTGCACTGTCATCTCAAACAACCGGCAGTTGACTCCCCGAAAGCTCGTTCTTGCGTCTCTAACTCGCGTCCCTTCCAAGGAGGCCATCGTACCGGGCCACAGGCTACTTCATCGGCAGCTTCCATACGTGTTAACTCAACGGCAGAAGGACAGGTTGAAATGCGGAATCATCACAATGGCGCAGAATCATCCTCTGCTGGCGCAGAGTCGGCCATGAAGCAAGCGAGGAGTCATGGTGATCGAATCAGCCGCAAGAAATGGTATGCTCGTCTGGAAAAGGAGTTCAAGCGACTGTCACGGATACAGCAGATACATGAGCAATTGAACTGGACGAGGGCCCAAGTAGAAGAGAGTGAGTTCGAAAGTGACTTTCGATCATGAGCGGGCAATGTGGTGGCCCTTAAAACTCGAGCACTGCTCGATTGCACCATCACTCCATATCCGAGCCCTCAAGCAAATCAAATCCGCTCCTCCGAGTGCTGGGTGCGCTTCAGATAGTCCCGAGGGGACAACTGTCCAGCCCCCTGATGTTGCCAAGCAGGTCACAGGTACGGTAAAGCTCAGGGACGTGATTCTTACCACCCAAATTTACCGTCCAAGTTCCTCACTCTCAGTGAATGGTATGGCGTCGAAATGATAACTGGTGTATTTTGACCGAGCCATCGTGAAAGTTAACGGCCTTTCATCGGGTGTTATCAGACCAAGATGTGAACAAACGTCGTCATTCCCGTCAATAGTAGAGCCGAAAAGAGAGTGCCCCAGCAGTAGCCGCCGACTGAGCCCTGATCAGCCCTGATCTCGGAAGAGAGGTCCTTCGACTTGGAGTAGAGAAGGTAAAGAACGATTGTTGGTAGGAGGTAAGAGATGCAACAAAAGAGCCCAATAACCAATCTGGGCATTAATGGTAGCAACTGAGTACCAGTGCCGAAGGGCCAGCTGAACATAGAGGTGAAAAAGACGACAGCGATCACCAGGGCCGTCGCTATGCCGATAATGAAAGGATCCCCGATCCATCCAGGGGTAGCTTTTGCGAGGATGCTGCGCAGGTGATCCAAGTCCTCCATTTCGTCGCTCAGAATATTTGTAACAACCTGGGGTACGATCCTGGATATGTTCACGGGCAATTGATGACATTCGACATGGTCGCTGAACCCGACGCAGTATTGTTTTGTGCCGATGGAGAGATTCCGGGGGATCGCCGTGATCGCGCCATTGACGGCTGTCCTAGCGGCGCTTGCGATGCTGGTTGCTTGGCTGGGAGCCCCGGAGGCTGCTGTTGCCGCACTGCTTACGACGCTCCCAGCTTGGGTCACGGCCGTTGGGATCAGGCCCCTTGCACGGAGCGATACCTGTGTGGGGGGTGCCCTAAACTGTGGAAGAATACATCAGCGATCTATCTTACCTAAACATATTTGAAGAGTGAAAGGCCCTCACAGTGAAGGTAATGATACCAGCCTCCATGTCGTCTTTATTGCAAAGCACTTCGAAGCTCAAAACCGCGCAGCAGATTAATGCGGCCACGAATGCGAGGGACACACCTATTTTGAGCCAAAGCCTTTCTCTGGGCATTGTGCGTAAGTATGAATAATTCAACCTGTGGGACTATGAACACTTTACCACCGATGGGATGCAGATGTCATTTAATGAAGCTACGTACCTCCCCATCGAGCTCTGCAGTACTCTTCGAGTGACAACGCCATTCACCATTCGGATCCACAAGGGGCCTCATTCCCTTGAGCTCAGCACCAAGTCTGAAATGGGCCCTGAGGACCAAAATGGGCTCCGGGAGGAAGGTGCGCGATTGCTGCACATGCCGGCTCTGGCCGCTTCGTTCCTCACCTGCTTCGCAGTCCGGATCGGACGTCGTCTCTCGTCTCGTAGGATTGACCACCGTTCCTGCCCCAGTTTGTACAACGCTCGCGTACCCTACTTAAAAGATTGTCCCTTTTGCTCTGGTTTTCTCTTTAGCCGTTCATGTTGTCAAGATGTCTTCCAAATCAAATCGCCATACACGCATAGACTTCAGAGGGTTTAGGGGGTCTTCTCAGAGCATGACCCGCCAGGATGATCACCTCACCGATGGTGAAACTCCCAGTCGCCGCGGGACTGTATTAAATCCAGTAGCAGGATTCCCAAATGCCCTCTCGTCCGGAACCTATCGGACCGCCTCAGCAACTGGTTCGAAGCCGCTGAACTCCCCAGCAGCACTCGGACATGGGACAGAGAATACCTTGATCGTGAAGCACCGATCCCCGTGGGAAAAGTACAAAAAACGCCATTGTATACGACTGGGCGAGGAAGATGACGACATGGTGGACGTGGCCGATGTGAGACACCCGTACTCCGCTGACTTCATTGTCCCTCCTCAAAAGGAGGGCCCCACGCCGTACGCCGTCGCTGTGAGGAGCTTCTCTATACAAAACAGTGGAGAAAAATGTCGTATGTTACAGCAGATTGAACATGAGAATATTGTCTCTGTAAGGGACATCTTTCTCCATGACGAGTTGTTCTACGTTGTCTTCGAGCACATGCCGATGTCTCTGAGCCTTTTCACTGGGTTTCAGACGCATCTCGACGAGGATCAACTGGCATCGGTTTTAGGACAGGGAAGTTTTGAATGTCACCTCTTTTGAGCGGGCCGACTAACTGTGACAGATCCTCAACGGGCTTGTGTATCTCGAAAAAAAAGGACTAGAACACGGCTCCCTGACCACCTCGAGTATTCTTATCAATGTCGCTGGTGAGGTGAAGATAGGTACGTAATCAATCCATAACCTCCTACATCAAGCTGACAATTAGATCACAGCACATCAGGAACTCTGTCGACCATGCCCCCTGAGCAATCCTGGATCGAGAGATCTTAAGGCTCTAAGCTTCATCACAATGGAGCTGATGCAAAAGTATGTCAAAGCTGATGGTGCTGTCGGAGTAGACGACCTGCGCCGGTGGCCCTCCGATTCTCTGGCGGTCGAATTCCTTTGTGAGACGACGTCTGCAACTTCGGCAGAGAGGTTGTTGAAGGCAAGTGACGGACCTCAGATTTCCTCCTGGGTTTGATCCTGACCTGGCTAGAATCCATTATTCAGCAGGCCCTGGGGACCGAGAAATCTCCAAGGGCTGGCAGATTTGACTTCGATTGCCCCGTTCAGAGGCTACAGGTTGCCACCAAGTTAGAGGAGGGTGGATGTGTCAGGTAGAGGATCCCATTCTGGCTCCAATTGCTTTATTCCAAAGTTGGCTGTAACTGCTCAGAGTCTTGTTCCATTCTCGGCTCCCTCTCTGAGAGATTGGCGCCTGAATACTATGCTACAGTTCATTATATTTCAACTTCACTCTCTTTCCCCGGTCAACAAGCTTCTTAACACCTGTGAAACTGCCTTTCCATCCGTGCGTTGTTGTCATTCCATTTCTGTCGTTTCTAACGTTCAACATGGATATTACTCTAGCCTACTCGATTGGTTTGGGCGGCTTGTTGTTTCTCCTCATTCTCATGAACTTTCGCCAGTGGCTTCTGCTTGGTTGGAAGAAGGTCGTACCCTTCTCCCTCAAATATTTTGTGTATCCACAGATTCGTCACCGGCTGACTGGGGCGTGGCACCCGGCTGGTGTCATTGCAGGGCTTCTGTACAGTGGGGTCAACGTCTTTTGTGTCTGCTTCAAAGTGCGCTCTGTCTGGGTGGCCGGTCTGCGGGCGGCCAATCTCTCGCTCATCAACCTGATCCCTCTCATGGCGGGCCCTCATCTGGGTTTTCCAGCTGATCTCTTGGGCGTCACATTACGCACGTACCGGCGGTTTCATCGTTCCTTAGGGCTCATGTCATCGGTCCTTTTGGGCTTCCACGTGCTCACTGTGCTCGTGGAGAAGAAACCATTTCCCTTGCAGATCTCGGAAAACCTCTTTGGACTGATCGTATGCTTCCTAAAAGGTTCCTGTGGCGGGTTGACAAAATTGACAAAGATTAGGGGACAATATCATTGGGCATCCTCGTGCCTCTCTCACACCCATTACTTCGCCGTCCGTTCTACGAGCTCTTCCTTCGCCTGCATCAGACCCTGGCTGTCACGGCGACCTACAGCATATGGAGCCACTTGAAGAAGAGCCATTCTCTTCCACAAAAGTACATTTACGTTACTATTGGTACATTCTTGGTGACCGTTCTCGTCCAATGCGGACTCATCGTGTATCAAACCGGAGTGGTCGGGAACGGGTTCGCCAGAGTCAAGATCACCAATATCAAAGAAATGCTGAACAGAGAGCATGTCATCATACAGCAGGAAGTGATGACGCTTCAAGTACGCCTCACCTCGCCAGTCCAGGTGAAGCCGGGGCAGTACATCTGCCTATGGATCCCCTGGTTTGGCCTCCTACAGAGCCACCCTTTCATGATAACATCCTGGTCGGATGAAAATCTAGAATCCTTGGACATTTTTGTGGAACCACGGGACGGCGTGACCCGAAAGCTTTTGCGATATTCGGACTCTATCCACGAGGGCGGCACTTTATATCGAGCTTTGTTTAGTGGGCCTCACGGTACTACTGTCCCAGCGGGAACTTATGAGACGGTCTTAATGATGGCGGATGGCTTTGGTGTCGTCTCGCACCTTTCTTACCTGAAGCAGCTCATTCATGGATATAATGCCTGCAAGATTCGCACTCGTCGAATCCATTTGGTGTGGCAGTTGGAGACAAAAGGTACGCAGACCATCGGGTTGCCCGTCTTTTCCCGCAGGACAACGCTTAACGGCAGTAGATTTGGGATATGCCGCCGCAGACTTGTTGAATGATGCGCTCGTCGGTGACACACTTAGTGTCGATAACGGCACCGGCGATATGAGCGACGAAAAGTCGGCCAAGGGGAAGGTAAATCACACGAAACCATATCATGAAGCGTCGGTTTGACTTGGCGCTTAGATTCTCAGTATTTCGATCTATATCCGCTGGGCAAGCCAGGATCGAGTGCCATTTGGGAGACGTGCGATCGCGTACAGTGGCCTGGCTGATGTGGAAGCGATTTTCCAAGAAGAGGCAGCAGGAAAACACATCAAACGGGTACAGGAGGAATCAGATGAGAGGGGAGAAATGTTGGTGATGGGTAAGCTCACTTGACCCACTTCGGATGCCTGCTGATCAATCCAGTGTCTGGAAGCAACGACCTTCGAGATCGGTTGCGACGTCTAGTCCGTCCCTTGGCAGATAAGAAAGTCAGGCTGGAGGAACTAGAATATCAGTCCGGTACCTAGGCGGTCAACTACTTCTAGGAAGGATCATGCCCATTCATGGGAGGCCACGTTACTTGGCGGTCACCTTTCCCTACCTTGTCGGTCAGACTATTCTTCGCAATCTTCTTCATGGAAGATATCCAATGAATAGGACATCGTCCCAGGCATTGACCAGATTGTTTGGGGGGAAGGAAGATTTGAAAATGAAGATGAACTGTGGACTAATTTTAGAATCGCTTTTCTATACGCTCAAGATCGCATTCTTTTGCCGGCAGGAGAATTAGGATGGAGATAGGTATCGATGGTGCTCCCTCGAGTTATGTATAGAGTGTCGTTTCCGCCTCTAATGATGTCTTCAAACTTCGTCAGGGGAGTCAGCATGTGGGACCCAGCGAAGACATTCCACGGATTTTCGGTGTTCTTTCTGGTGTATTTCCTCAATAATCGCATAAAGTCTGCTGGTTCAGAGGGATCAACGTCGTGCGAGGGAAGACTTTTCCAGTCCCCACCACCAAGCCCATGGTCAGACATTTTGAGATGGATACGAATCTTCTGACGCTCGGGTCTTTCCCTACCCGTGTTTTCCTATGAAGATGTGAGCTGTGACCTTCGCGCGTGAGGGTTGATCGTCTTACCTGTTGTGTGTTGGGCAGAATGTCCGTGTTCAAGTTAGGAGGGCTTGTTGGTTGTTGGCTCGCCGTCGCGGCAACCTCAGGTGGACCGCCCACGGTTTCGTTTTCTGTGATTGGACGCTTACCGGCGCTCTCTTTGAGTGTTGGTTGTCCATCAACAGCGTTTCCGAGCCTCCCAAAGTCGATCTGCGTAGTTCGTTTTCGACGCATGCCTTCGTCTTCCTTTACTTGTCTCTCTTGCTTGTCTCTCGCCAGCTTTCTAGTCGTCTTTTGCTCCGACATCAACTCGGGTTTCTCGTTCTTGAGTTGCCGTGCTCTCGCTTGTCTTCGTCTCTCAGCTTCTTTCATCGCAGCCTTCTTTCGTTCTCTCGCTGTCTTTTCTTCAGTTTCTTGTTCTCGTAGCCGGTCGTTGATATTCCGTTCGAAGTTCTCCCCTCTTGCTTGACCATGCTCGTCAGGAAGCTGCTCGTATCGCGCTTGGTCACCGCTTCTAAACTCTTCCTGCACTTCTTGACCAGCCTTAACTTCTAGAGCGAGTGGTTCTGCCCCATCGCCAACTCCATCATGATGATTTCCGGGAGACCAAATTCTGTGCGCTTGTTCTAGGCTCTCCAATTCCTCTAGTCTGCCAAAGTTGATCTGAGTAACACGTTTTCGGTCCGATTCTCGTATTATGGGTGATGAATTCGGATGCTGTAACTGGCTAGGGCCTTCAATAGCTGGACCTGAATCCAGATCCGGTGTGTTTTGTCTTCTCTGCTCTACTCCGATTTCGCCTTCGTAATATTCATGGTCCTGGCTCACACGTCCACCCAGCTCTTCGAGCCTCTCCTGCTCTCTTCCAAGTATCTCTGATTGTGGAAGGGTTGGAATCGCTTCTCGTTCTGCTGAATCCTTTATTTCGGCCATGGGGATGCTTTCTACCTCCTCTGTTGCCACGTTTACTTGTTGGGCTGGCGAGAACTCATGCTGCCGATCGGTGATCGACATGGACGGAGGCTCTTTAATATCGTTCACGGACCCATCGTTCCCTTGAATGCATTCCTGTGGCTCGTTTTCGATTCCGCGCTGTGGCGTTGTCGTCTCTGCCTTCTTCGATTCGTCTATGGGCGTCGGCGGCTCGGAAGCGAATAGAGACTCTTCTCGATCACGCCTCATCTGATCGTCAATCCATCCCTGTTCCGCGTCATGCGGAAGGACCAGATCTGTAGCGGGTAAATCATAGGCCTGGCCCATCTCTCGCGGTGGTGTTCTCGGTGCCCCATCAATCCTCTCTGATGTAGCTTGACGTCCTTGCTCTTTCGCAGTGTCATGCTGTTCTTCGCGTCCCTCTCTCTCGTCTTGGGTTCTCTCCATCATCTGTCGCTCACCTGGCTCCCTAAAGGTTTGCTCGGTCGTTTGTTGCTCTTGCGCTTCGCGACGACGCTCTACTTCTACTAGGGCCACTGTCTTTGGCGCAGTCACCTCTCTGTGGAGTGTTGGAATATCTGATGTGGTGATTTCGTGGACAACGTTCTCTGTCACCGTCTGCACCATACCTTGATCCTCGCTTTGTCGCTCTGTCGCTGTGGACTGCCCCACTTCCATGATCTCGTCATGATCCCGGGTTAAAGATTGGTTCAGCGAGAGCGTAGGAATGTTGCCGTCCTTGACCTCATCATGGTTGATCTGTGTAGTTCGGCTCGGACTTTCCGGTTCCTTGTGTACCTCTTGTTTTTTTGACTGAATACTGCTCTCTTCAGCGGCCCTCAGCAGCATTGCTGCCACATCTGATATGTCTTGCCTCTTTCTCGCACTGACTGCTCCTTTCTTCTGGGAAGTCTTTTTCTGCTTATTTGACTGCCGTGCTTTCTTTTTCTGTATTCCCCCGTTCCTTTGGCTGTCCAGCTTTGTATTATGTTGGGCTTTTTCTGTTTCATCAAGCATCTCTACGTCGGATATCCACTCCAAATCAACTTGTCCCTCCCTTGTAACTATGTGCTGATCAAGCGGGAGCACGGGAAAGTTTTCAGCCTCCCCGGTGTTACCAGCTTGCAAATCCCGTTGCGAGGGATCCTGGGTATTGCGAGGATCTGAGTGTTGTTCGACAGGGGGCTGCTCCAGACCCTGCTGATTTGGCTGTCCAGGCCTCGGTGAAGGTTCTTTACCAGTCACCTCTTGGTCTGCCGTAGCTTTGGAAGAGTGAGACGTCGCCTCGCCTAAGCAGAGGCTTGTTGGTTTCTCAAAGAAGGCAAAAATGACAGACTGCCGCACAAATAAAGATGTCATCTCTTCAAACTCCCCACTCCGTACGGCGTACAAAGGTTCCAGAAAGAGGCTTAGTTTGTCCTGTTCGTGATGACAACTCCAAGGGATGCCGCATCGTCTGATAGGTGGATTAGAGTCTTCAGAACCCGATGACGCTGACTCCTTTTGCGGTGCTCGCGATGTCGTTCTAAGTTCCGTCAGTTCACGAATCTCCTCGGACTCAAAGCCTAGCTTGTGGGCATGGGCGGCAAATTCGTGTAGGACCTCGGGATCCGCTTTCTTTGGTCTTGGCTTTGCGAGTAAATTCTTTTTCTTGGGTTCGGCCGGCATGTTAAGGTGGTTCCGCATGGCGATGAGAAATAGCTGTAAAACTCCCAGATTCATTTGATCGCCCTCAGTCCCTGGCTTAGAAACGAAAGTACGATCCGGTTTCTGGATCAAGCACTGGCCGGTTCGCTGGTTAACACCCGTGAAAACGTACTGTTCCAGTGCGTAGAAGATCGTGTCATCGGGTGATATAGGTATCAACCGTTTGACGCAGTCCGCTGGGCCCTTCAGCCAGTTCAAATCCTCGAAGAAGGTGAAAAATGACGGGACCAAGCGATCTTTCGTCCGACGACACACTTCGGCCCAGATCTTTTCGCGATCTTGGTCATTGAAAGCTCCGAAGATTTTTCCTGCCTTCAACTTCTTATGTAAATCCCGAGCATCCGCTCTGCATGCTCCAGGGGCGGTACACTCAAGGGCTTTGACGCTGTTTTCGTCGACTTTCTGCATCGTATTCCGTTCTACCCCAACGCTCCCATACCAAAAATCTTTCATGAAGTCGAGGTAGTATAGGACACACTACAATAATTGGTGAGAACCGAAATGGTCCGCAAGGTGGAACTTACTTCGTCAACCCCCATTGCAAGTATCTTGTGCCAGGTGCTTGTTCTCCAACCACTCCAAAGCCCGACAACGTCCAACAGGGCATCACAGGCCGCGGTTATTTCACGGTGGCGCAGGAGTTGCTTGACATTGCGGCGTCCATGAGCTGACAAACGTGCCCAGCACCGTTTTTCAAACCACCAATTGTCGATTCGCAAGTCCCTTTGGAGGTGATACAGCCGAAGTTTTCGGTAGATCTCTCCAGGATGCAGACGGTCTTCATTCGAGTATTCCTCCACCAGAATCGTCCTGAGCTCTTCTGTGAGGTCTAACAACCCTATATCAGTGTAATGTCTCGCTATACCAGAGTAAGCATCTCATACCTGCAGCATATAAATCTACGATCCACCTCCGGTCCGCGACAGGAAGAACCTTTGCGGCAGCAAGAGCGCGGCTCTGTCCATCCAGGCACATGAGCTGGTAACCCGGTGGAAACTCGAGCTCGGGATATTCGTCTCGAGGGCCCACAAAAAGTTCTTTGCTCGAGCGCTGTGAATGTCGAAGGGCGGCATCGAGACTCTGCTTATCGATTTGAGCTGGAATGTGATTCGGCAACGGCAGCCGCCAGCAACCTTCATCCTGAAATGCTTTCTTCAGCCTCTTCACATTGCTCTTTAGCTTCGTGGGATCTTTCGTCTTAATCTCTGGAAACGACAGCACCTCAAGTCGGACACTGACCATGCCCTTGCACTTGAGAGCTTTTTCCGTTACGATGCTGCGTTCTTTCCCCAGAAGTCGAGCCCGTCGCATTTTGGTGTTGATACTGGACATGAATCTGCCTAGAGGTTCATACTATCTTAAATATCTCTGTAGGGGTCCTAAAATGGTTCCTCTACTGAGGCGCTTGAATGGGCTCCCCAACCAGTCCTCAGCCCAAACCTGACCTCAGCCAACCAACCTTGTCCCCAGACGCAACTCGTCCTCAGCCCAAACCTGACCTCAGCCAACCTTGTCCCCAGACGCAACTCGTCCTCAGCCCAAACCTGACCTCAGCCAACCTTGTCCCCAGACGCAACTCGTCCTCAGCCAAACCTGACCTGGGATGTGGCTAATGGTGACAGTATAGATATTGCCCGTCGACCCCACGATGTCAATGTCTTCGGCTGGCGCTCCAGCCATCGTCTTGCGCCTGCGACCAAGTACAATCATTCTTTGAGTCTGAGCGCGTTCAAGTTTCACCATAAATGTACCAGGGGGTTTGTTTCTGAATTTGCGCAATCGTTTCTCTTCACCTTCTCCTCTGGTATTCTTCGACGTAGTCGATTTACCCCTCTGGCCAGCGCTCAGCTGCGACCTCCTCAGCTTGCTCGGTGTCAATTCATGTTTATTTGATCCTTCCGCATCCTTAAAATCTTGTAGCTTCTTCGATGTATTTCTGTTTGAGGACTTCTGTTGCCACGTCGGTATCGTCTGGTCTTTAGACTTGGCGGGTAAAGATGAGTAAAAACTGCTCGGCGCTCACGTGCGACTCACCCCGGCCGTGCCGCTTTTATAACGACTCACCTCCCCTCTCACCATTCGCACTCACCTCGCTCACCTTCACACTCACCCTTCATCCTGAACCTGCTCCACCACATGCAGCGCCAGCCAGGACCCAAAATTAGCGGCGCGTCGCCCGTTCCCTCTTTGACGCCTTTTCGACTTTCGACCGTATTTCTGGTCCCCCCCTCGTTCGGACAGAGTCTCTCCCTCCTTGCCGATGGAGTACAAAACGCCCTCACTGCCCTCTCGGGCTACCGGCTTTCCTCCTCCTCCTTCTCCAGAATGCGATCTTCCGCGAACGACGATCTTTCAATTGTCGTCATTAGGACCCTCCCACCACGAATTCATACACTCCTGTCACTTCCACCACCGCCATGGGCCAGCTGAGTCGACAGGAGCTCACGGCGGACGAACTGCTACTTGCCCGTGCTGAGGCCAACGGTTACCAGCGGGGAGCACACAGAGAGGCCGACGTAGTTTGCGGCCGAGATAAGCATGTCGCGAAGACGAAGAAGAACCAGGATGCTACGCTCCGACGCTATATCCTGTAAGACCTACCCTTTCTTCCTTTACGTTCTCCCTTTCACAGCCTTCGCGGCCCGGTTCTGACTCGGTGCCCAGGTGGCGTCTTAGTGCCATGAGACAAGAATACGCCCAGAAAGGCCTATCTCCTCCTGATGAAGAGACGGCCCGCCGTCAATATCTAGGGCAGAATGTGACTGCCCCCGATCTTGCGACCGTCAAAGACTTTATTCGGTTCTACATCGCTACAAGCAAGCCCCAACTTGACAAGGAGGAAAAGAGACCGACTGCCGACTCGATCAACATCGCGGCCGCATGGTTCTTCGCCGGCTTCACTCGTGTCACAGGGACCGACACTGACAAAGAAGAACGGAGTGAAGTGTACAATGTGAGATTAAGTCCTACTTACAATATTAGAGTTCTGCCGGATAGTCAGACTGACACGTTCCTCAGTAGGTTCGACAGACCTTGACCCGCGAGGGGATTGTCGTGAACAAACACCGGCCGAAACACAATTTCACCGACCGCGATCTTAATCGCGTCCTTCTAACCCTGTGGACACGAGATGATCTCATTTTCATCCCCGAGCGATATCGAGTTCAGGTGACTTTCATTATACATGTGTACTGCTTGACCGGGGCCCGAATCGGCGCATTCTTCACCGATGGCCTCCGATATAAGGTGCGATCACGCGCCGCGTCTCTCTCATTCTCAACCTGACCTTGCTAGGATGTTACGCTTGTCTTACAGCGTGTGAGCGGCCGCAGCTGGAGACTGATCTACAAGGTCGACCAGCGGTGGGTGAAGAACAACCGTGATCCCGAGAATATAGTGTATGTCCATTCCTTCTATTTCATCTCTGTTGTTATTACAATTTCTTTTCCAAGCGCTAACGGTGAGGCCGTTTTAGCTTCGGTGCAGCGGCAAAGGACCATGAAAGACTCTTTTACAACGACGCCGGTTTCCTCCTCGCCATGGCCATTGCCGATAACGCTCTCTTTGGGTATGAGTCTCTTGAGGATGTGCGGGCTCAGGAGATCCCCTCGGGTGAGGATGAGCTTGTCCTTCGATTCAAGGATTCAGCCTCGGAACGGCCGATTCTTCGGAAATGCACAAAAACCGGTGGTGTAACCGACGACCCCATGCCCAAAAGTTCGTTCACCGCCATCCTCAAGAGCACCCTGACCAATGCCGGTTACCTCTGTGGCCCGTCGATCCACGCGATACGGCGACAACTCGGCAAAGAAGTTGACAGTAAGTTAGTTCCGCTTTGTCGGCAGGAGCTGGTGGCCAGGTCGTGCAAGCTTAGCGACTCTGACCGATCTCCCTAGTGGTGTTGACTCGAGACCGTCTTGTACTTCGGCTAACTCTCCACGCCTTAGAAAGGTACACTGCCGTACAACGCTCGCAACACCTCACGCAGGCCGATGAACGAGTCTTTGGCCAGAGTTACGTGGCCAACTGTTCCTCCGTCGATGGCCAAGCGGCTTTCCGAAACGAAAAGAGCGACCACCGACATATCGAATATTTCCAAAGCATGGAAAAGTTTCACGAGGACGGCCTCCCCGACAAGCTCCCCTCGCACCTCGAAGACGAGATATACCGTGATCCAGAGCTCCGGGAGCTTAAGCAAGAGACGCAAACGTTCACACAAACCGGGGGCGGCAGCAAAGGGCGCAGTCAGCCTAAGCAGCAGTACGCCAACCGCCTCAAAAAGTTGAAGAACCAAGCGCTGCGCTAGTACCAGGAGCACTGGATTCGAGAACGTCAAGATTGGAAAATTCTGACCCGAGGGAAAGAGGCAGCACAGGACAAGTCGAAGACCGACTTTATCCAGAGCCTCTGCCTATTGATTCCGGAACGAGGCCGCCTCGCCCAGAAAATGGCCACCGATCACGCCTTGGAGCCGGCTGAGATGTGGCAGGCCCTGCAGGACCTCTACAACCTCTGCGTGCAAGATTTCACCGTCCTCTACCTCCCCAAGTCGCGCCCCGTCGACGGCGCTTGTCCCGTCAAGTGCTGCCAGCTTCGGATGGACAGGTCAGTGCTCTCCCACCCGCGCTCACATGTGTATAGACATAGAGACTGACGGAAGCAGCCTACCCAAACAGCAACGCAACCAGCATATCCAAAATTGTGTGCGTTGGGAGATGGCACACCGCCTCGGCCGCCTCCAGTCAGACATCCGTTACTGCTATCAGTGTTTCGACTGGATCATCGGAGAGGAGTGGGAGCCGCACTGTCAAGAACACCTGGCCGCGCCGAGATCGAAACAATGTGGAACCGTCACCTACTGCCACACGCTGGTACGACCAGCCTACTGTCCGTTGTGTCCCGGTGAGCCCGGGTTGCTCGCGTCCCAGCAACTCAAACCCTGGTCCCGGGACCATAAACTCTGGTGCCACATCGACGACGAGCACCTTATCGATCGCCGTTGGCCCCTGATATGTCGCTTGTGCGACGTACCCCTCAAAGATGCGGCAGTATTTCAATGTCATTTTGCCTACGAACATGGGCTCTCCCGTACACGTCCTGTGAAACCAGCTATTTCGGCGGCCCTCGATTCGCAAGACGAGAAAATGTGGCTCGACAGAGAAGCGCCGGGTGCCGGTACAAGTCGCAAGCGCAAATGCTCTAGCGATACTCAACCACTCCAGTGGATGCCGCCCCAGTCCCTCGACAGCGCGCCCACGTCTGCCGGGGAGCAATTGATGCGCCGTCCTCCAAAACGACCACGGTGTACCCCTCCAGTTATCTGCCCCTCGGCTTTATCCCTAGATGAGGCCTTCTCTGACGATCGATCCACCTTCCGTGTTATAAACTCGGTCATGCTCTCCCCCCATTATATATTGAGCGCCGAGGATGACGAGTCATGCCCCGGCCTCGAGTACGATTTATTCCCGTCCGAATGCACAACCCTCGGCGACCCGATTTGTCCCGTCGTACCGCCAGATCTTGATGACATCATGTTTAACCAGTATTTACGCTCGCCTACGTCCTCGCCCTCGCCCTCGCCCACCCTTTTGGCGGATGACGTCGCAAGTGTATTGAGTGGAGCAACGCTGATTGATACCGAACGTGACCAGCGTAGTGGCAGCGAAGAGCCATTCATGGAGCTCTCTAGAGTGGAACCGCGAAGTCCAGGTCCGGAACACGGGACGGGGAAACAGGAGGCTGGATGTCAAGAGGACACTAGCCACCTGAACAGCGGCCCGCGTATTCGATTGCGCGTCAGCCGGCCACAAATCACTCTCCGCCTTAAGCTGCCGGCTACAAGACAAGACGGAATGAGGGCAAACAGGCGATGGAAGCCGAAGACGGAGACAAAGAGGAAGGGCATTCGACGGGAGAAGAGAAAGAATGAAGTCAAGAAAGAGAGAGCAAAGAAGGGAAACAGGAGAATTAAGACCGAGAAGACCAAGAGATGAACGGATACAGATTAGTCCAAAGCTACGGTGAATGGATTGCTGTGGACTCCTTTATTTCGAATCTCGTCTCGACAACTGAGTTGAGTGAAGCAAGCTAGGAGGGGGAGCGAGGCAAGACCGACGGCATATTTAGAAAAACGGTTCGGAGATTGTTTGATTAGTCCTCCAAGAGTTGCTGCCATTCCATAGGCTTATAGTGTGGTGGGAGTGGAGCCATCAGCGGAATAAATGCTCGATCCTTTCGGTACAGTTCTTGATGTCCATGCAGCTCATCCAGACTTATCCCAGCAACTCTCAAGCGCTTCGGGATCGAAAGCTGCGTCAGCAGCATTAATCCGATCATCCCAATAATTATAATAATCAAAGTAACCCACATCGTCGTCGTCTCCAAATATATCCCTAGCAAGATCATCTTCTCTCTGCTGGTCCAACACTTCAAGCATCTCGTCCATTGTCGCAACCCGACAGGTTCCCGGGCCCCACGGTCCCAGCTTCTTCGCAGGCGAGTGAGGTTCGTACCCCGGAGAATGGGCCTCAGCCACACGATGCGCGCTCTCCTCCGTCACCTTAGCAAGCCAATCCCCCTCAATCCGATTTAAGTACACCGCATGCAGATCCGGCAAATGGACGACGTCGTTGACACAGACAGTATTGGAGAACCTTAGCGTCGATCGGCTGGTTGGCAAAGACGTCGGCAGCCATGAGCCCTTGAATCTCCTTCTTGGTCCGTATCCAGCGATGGATGCCCTCGAGGCCGAAGAATCTTTGCAGACAATTCGACGATCCGCCCTTAAATGACTCTCCAGCCTCCTCAAGCATTCCCTGACGTTTCAATAATGTCGACAATCCGGCGATCGCATTCAGCCAGCTGTGATGGTTCATGCCTCCTGCTGCCATCGAAGCAGCAATGATCTCTCCGCGTAGCGTTTGTGTGGAGAAGAGCTCCCCGGTGAGTCCCCGGGCTGCAGGAGATTTCAGCAGCGCTCCAATCTCGGTTTTGTCGACGACGAGGACTTTCAGGACGGCAGCTCTCGGCGTACCATCCCTATTGCTCGACCGTTCTCGCCTCGTCTTCTCTACTTGCTACGGTGCCTGGGAGAGAAACACCTAATGACTGCGTAGACCCACCTAGCGCTTCTTGAAGCGCTTGCTCCGCCTCGGCACTGCTCCGAAGATTCAACACCATAGCGTAGTTGTTTCGGATCTTTAGAGTGAGCAAATGGTCCTGGCCTAATAACTGCACACATTTCGCGAATACTTCGAGCAGTATCTCCTTAGCGTCTGCGAGTTTGACCTGATGGCGCAGCGTTACCGCCAAGTTGCTCTAGCTTGTGAGTATTGCCATATGTTCCTCGCCCCATTTGGCGACCGTTAGTTCCAACTCTTCTCAATGCATGCGTTCAGCTGCTGTGAATTTGCCTCGGTTTCGGAGCACCAGCGCTAGATTGTTTTTGATCGCCAACGAGCGCCTACCGTCATTACGGTCCGCCATTTCCTCCATCGCTAAAATGTCTCTGTATACTTTCTCCGCCTCTTCCAGCTTACCCTGATTCTTGAGAATAAATCCAAGGTCGTTCTTTATCGATAGAGATCGGGGGTGATGAGTACCGAGGGCCGCCTCGCGTTCAGCGAGAAGTCGTCGACATAGTTGCTCGGCTTCATCGTATCTTCCGCTCTGCAGGGGAGAGGTATTTTCCTTCCCATTGTCATTGCTCAAATTCGACGCACACATCCTCACATAGGTAGAGACCGTTGATGGTACCTTGCTTCATCCACAAATTCCCATGAGAGTATCTGTCCATCGCGAATTCTCGCTCGCAAAGGGCCATTCCTTTGCTTCTCCAGAATCTGAATGGCACAAGACTGGACTGCTGAGTTATTGTTTACCAAATGTCTCGCGATATCGAGGTTATAGATGATTGTTAGGGGAAAAGGAAGATGTCCGGCTGCGGATGGCCTGGTAATCGGTCAGCGTTCATTGAGGATTCACAGCGGCCTCTGCCTGCGGCTTATTTCCGGGTAAGCACGCCGAGGCTAACTTTTCTCTGAGGACGGTTCGCAGTTCTGGCTGCTTCTTCCTTGATCCTTAGCGCCTGGGATTTCTGGGAATTGTCCTGTCAACATCTCGTCGACGGCATGACATTCTACGGCACAATCATTCACAGTTTCATTTGTCTCACGACTACTGATCGACAAAAGATATGGACAACGGTAAGGCTAAGCACTGCGGGAAGACACAGCTAACAAAAAGATCCGGCTAGCTGTCTCACGACAGTCACAGAGGTTTCCCTCGTTTACTCATCCAGCACTTGCAATGATGATGGGAAACAGCAGCCGTCCTCCGCCATCGCAACCAAATCCGAAATGTGTTGACGATACCCAATGCACAATCTAGCGACGGGAATGCACGGTCCATAAAAACTCGCGGAACCAGGAAACGGAAGAGCGGCATCAGTGCCCGTTCCTGCGCTGAGGGGCCTTTTACCGGGCACTAGAAACAGCGCACAACACGGCTGACGCAATATGTTGATCTCTCTTCGAGGTTTAGACACAATAATGTACGTTCCCCTCTCCCACCCCATCAGCGTCGAGACACATGGTCTCGAAAAGCAGAATGACTCCGTTCTCCTTACTCCCACTGCCGGTCTACCAGTCCAGCTGGCTAATCAGGCAGGACAAAGACGCGAACCTCAAATGCGCAAAACTCATGTCCAACGATCGCGATGTCATGAACGACCACTGAATCTTCCCAGTATCACCTGTCTCGTAGATCTTTTGCTCCCTCCTTACCTTCGAAGTTCCAGCTGTCTTCCTCAAGTTTCCTACGACAACTGTTTGATCTGTCCTTCCAATTCCTTGAGTTTCGCCAGGAGAGCAGCTAGCGGTTCCTCGACCGATTTTGCAGCGCTGAGGTCCTCCACGTTTCAATCATATTCACGACTTGATTACACTTTCCTGGTGAACCAAGGTGCAGATGTGACGTCCACGTCAAAGGCAGGATAACAATCCGGTGTTACCAAGCCACTCGTGCAGTCCGGTGCAGATTACTTTAAAGTGGCGACAGCCCCTGCAGCAACACGACCGTGCTGTAACCTACAGCGTCATTATTATGTCACCTGGCCTGCTACCTGTTGGGTGCTACATAAGTGACTTGTTACCATCCCCAATACCCTTTCCAATCTCACCTTTATCCGCCACAATCATCAGAAATTAGGAACAACCATAGTTCTCGATTACGACACCGAAAAATTTTCCAATATGGCATGCGGCTGTGGACCTGGGGGCGAGAAATGTCCCTGCAATGGGCCAAATTCCTGCACCTGCTCCAAGAACTGTCAATGTAAGGATTGCGGGGTAAGTGAAACCGAACCCTGCTCTCGCTGGAAAATAGAGGTATTAACTCATTGAAAGAAGTAAAAATGATGTACTCGACGAGGCAATTGCTTCGAGAGCATTCGCCGTACTATGGACCTGCAAAGAGGGGTGATTCGACCGCTTCTCGCTATGGAGCAATGCCGCAGAAATGGAGAGGGAGGACAGAAGAGGGTGTTATGTGACACAGAATTTTGCCAAACCAGTTATCTACACTCATTAGCTTCCTTACCCTCATTAGTGTCCCAAATACGAACCCTGAAAATCATGAAAATTGTGCGGTGAATGCGGATTTCTAAAGTGGATATGAAAGACAACGTCTGAACCGCACATGTTTTGCTCCAAGTCAACCAAGACTCAGGCTCGGGCGATTCGACCTACTCCGCGGCTACCTGCGGCTTAACCTCATTCGACTACTCGTACGCAGAAAACATGAGAGCTCGGCCGAATCGCTCATTCCGGCTGGGTATTGCTGGGCGTGAAAGGCGTCGGCCAATCATACAAGGCAGGTACCGTCACTAACATGATCTATTTGCTTTTGTTTTAAAGAGTCGATTCAGCATGAGAGTGTTGTTGCGGTATGATCGGCAACGTCGTAACCGGGGTATTGAGTTGAGGCACCCACTGTTTGTGCGTTTCGCACGACCACCTCTTACATCACCACAACTCCTCTGTACAACCTATCGTCACGCACGATCCGACTATTGTGCACCTTTTGCTCGGCCGCCCTGCGCACCAGGCCAACTGAGCAATAACGTGATTAGTTGTGACTAGGCTGGGTTCTCCCTCCAACCCATCAGTTTGTCCCGACCACTGCACAGGAGCCGTTGCTCAGCCACCCGAGACCCTGGCCGCCGCAAGGCTGCGTGTAAAACAACAAGTCCTTCATGGTATCCCGGGAGGCTACCTTAGGTCCCACTGTTCGGAGAAGTATCAGATCGGGAATGTAATTAAATAATATGACTCACACGCTAGTTCCCTGGCGTCCCGAAAAGAACTGTGCCTCTCTGTTAACAGTGGAGTGGCGCAGTCGGGTTTCACAGGGCTAGAAGACATCCAGTGCCAAGACCTGCTTTTTGCTGAGAATCCTTTTTGCGCTTTCCAGTCACTTTGGCATGCTAAGAGTATTAATTATGCAAGCCACAGTCCCCCTCCCCGCATTGCCGTATTGAGTGGCACTCCTCGAGCTCAGCATTCTTTCCGGCTGTGCGCACTCCAGGCCTTTGCCGTTCCATTGAGCACGTAGCACTTAAGCAGTGGCAGATATTCCTTGGGCGATATTCGTCTCTCGATTGCTTTTCGTTGAGGGTTGGGCTCCCGGGCTTAATGGCAGATTCCGTTGATGCACATCCTTCGGGATTCGTTGCCAGAGCGGAGAAAAGTCCCGTCAACTCAGCAACCATTTCGAGCATCATGAGAGCAGACCCGCCATAATGGACCCACGAATGCTTCCTGATGTCATTCAGATGCGAAATTAGGTCCTAGGCCTTTACGCCTGAGAGTCGAGATGGTTAAGTTAATGGTCATCAGCCTGCAGCACCTGCTACTCTCCTAATCACATCTCCATTTCCCCCAACCTTCCTTGGTCGTGCCAAAGTAGATGAACGTCTAGCGCCTGCCACCATGCTACATTTCAGCCTTGTGACATCGATTCTGCTTCTGAGCACATTCATATCCTCTGTGCTCGGCATTGCTTCTCTCAATGGAACCACGAGGACCTATTTTGTGGCTGCAGTAGAGCGAGATTGGGATTACATGCCTACGTGTGTTACGTGACCGACACAAATCATAGACGGAGGGCCAGCTGACCAGATTAGTGGTATGGATATGATGAATGAAGTGCCTATCGAAGACTCGCCTCAGGCCGCAGCAGTCGCGGGACACAGTGGACAAAGAATCGGACATGTATACAAGAAAGCACTCTTCCGCGAGTATACTGATGAAAGCTTTACCACCGAAGCACCACGTCCAACGGTTTGTGGATTTCAGACCTCCCCTTCTGTGAAAATTTTCTAACGTTCTCGACAGTGGTTGGGCATGCTGGGTCCGATTATCCGTGCCGAGGTGGGCGACACCGTCAAGGTTGTCTTCCGTAATATGGCGTCCCACAATCATACTATGCATCCGCATGGTTTCCGTTATGCAAAGAGTAGCGAGGGACTTTCTAGCGCCATGCAAATGACTGATGGGAATGCTGTCCCACCAGGTCAGACTTGGACATACACATGGGAAGCACCAGGTAAAGCGTTTCCATTCTTTTCAGTGCCCATGCTAAATGGAGTCTCAGAACGTTCTGGGCCCGGCCCGTTAGATCCGCCCAGCCTTGCTTGGACGTACCACTCTGACGCGGCAGGCACGCAAGACGTTTTTAGTGGCCTGGTGGGTGCGTCAATTATATATCGGCAAGGGGAATTGGCCAAACATACTCTGGATGTTCCCACTCCTTCCGGATCGGGCCTGATTGAGGAGGTACTGACGCTCTTTCTGATCGTGGACGAGAATGAATCATACTACATTGACGAGAACACTCTAAACAAGACCAGCATTTCCGACAGAGAGCTTCAGGTCAACCGTATGGATCCTGGCTTCCGCCAAAGCAACTTGAAACACACGATTAATGGCTTCATGTTCGGGAACCTCATGGGCATCAATCTTACAGTTGGCACACACCCAACCTGGCACGTCGTAAGTGGGCAATCCGCATCCCCTGAGACACGTAATGGCTAACATCATGATACAGGAGGCCCTTGGTACCGTTGTGAATGTGCATACGCCCCATTGGCATGGTAATACACTTTGGTGGGCGGAGCAACAAGTTGACGTTGTAAGAGTCGTGGCCATCTGATATACGGAAGATATTGCTAATCACAGCATCTGGACAGATAAATGTAATGCCCGCACAGACAAGGTCATTGGTGATGACCGTTGATAACCCTGGCACCTGGGTCCATCATTGTCAGGTACTCAACCATCGCGACATGGGCATGATCGCCATGTATACGGCCAGTTAAGACTTGATTACCTGCCCTTACTGCCTAGCAAGGCTTACCAGGGTGGATCAAGATCCGTGTAGTTTTACGGTCCAAACAAAAGGGAGAATGGATTCGGATGGATAGTACCGGGAGTGTTGATAGGAATAAGTACGGTCCGCAGCAGGGAACTTGCTTTGCGTAATTCTTGACAGCCAAATAGATCGCTCATTTTGCGACCACCTGTCCTTTCAATCATGTGGAAAAAAGACAATGACCATAGCTCGCTCAATATATCTTTTTCGTTCGTCCCATGGCTGGTTTATGCTTCGGCGTCATGAGGTTGGGATTTCTGCTCCCCTTCGGTACCGGGAATCACGAAACCTTTGTGTGTCTCCCATTCTCGTCTTTCTCTACGCATGTCCCTCCGGACCCAGCGTACAGTGATGAATGCCCAAATAGTAGCCCAAATAAATGGCACAGCCCAACCTGTGATATGTTAGCTTTTTGTGCCGTTCTGGGAAACGTGGTACGCACAGATGCCATATGCCACTGTTGCGGGTATCGAGTGTACCACAGCAATTACTGTTAGCGGTATGGCAATGATTAGAGCCGGGATAGACCAAAAGAGGGATTGAGTATACATCATTTGGCGGAATCGTGGGCTTGCATCGTAGCGGGCGGCGAGTGCTTCCCGGTATGGTCTTCCCGCGTTGGCGTTGACTGCTACCACATCTTCAATGAAGTAATACACGCCAGGTTTCACCGGCTCCCCACGGCCAGTAGAACTCAGGCGGAACGGCGCTTTCCAATGATGCCCATTACAAAAGGTGAGCAGACCCAAAACGCCACCTAGTGAGTACAGCAAAGACGGCGCAGGCATGCAAAGAACCCTTAGCCAGACGATGTGCGGGGCGCTTCCAACGATGAATAGTGCCGTGACCGCTGTTATGGAGACCATGGACACCCATGTGACCACATCGAAGCACCAACGACTGTTTGTCCCCAGGGGCCGATAGAAGCTCTCTTTCTTGACAAGCCTCAATGTGCGGATGGCAAACTCGAGATAGGTGGGACCTCCCCAAACTGTTGTGACGACGGCAAAGGTGATCCAGTTTTGGACGTCGCCGCCGTAATAAAGTCCGTAGTAAAGAGCAATGGGCACAATACATGCATCAATCCCCATTGCGGCGACAATGGCGGCGAGCCTGAAACGCCGGACACCACGATGCCATGTGAACGGTAACTGTGGAAGCAGATGTGGATTCTGCTTGTAGTATTCTTGCAAGGTACTGGCTCTCCGACGGAACTCCTTTTTCGTGGCAGCGCGACTGTCATAATACGCTTCTGCTTCAGCGTCGTGCATGACATCGCACCTTTCAGCTGGGTGGTGGTCGGCGTGAGGGGGAAAAGAACTGGGTTCTGCCGCGTCGTTTATTGTAGGCTGGAACCTGATATGGTCCAAGCCACTGGGTGATGGGAAGGAGTCAGGAGGGACGACGTTTCGATTAGGACTCAAGGGTGTCGATACATGCAAACTGGGAGGAAATGGGTCGTCGACCGACCCGCTGCCGGTTATGATTTCAGGCATGATGACTAGTCTGTAGCGAAAGGGCCGACGAGAAAGAAATGTGGTTCAGCAGGTACTACGAACACTCACTTTCGGGCCAGCTAGTTCAAAGACTAGTTACAAGATTGACAGAGCCAATTTAAAGGTTTTCATCAGTCACTCAAAATGTGCTGAGCTCCCCATCGGTAACCACGTCTGCGGAAGACTGGTCATGGCAACGTCTAACCCATGATTCATTTGCCCTTTTTGACAGGGAACCCTTCACTGGTTCCACACCACCGTTGGAGAGATCAAATAGTGTGGGAAAACGCAGAAAACCCTCATTTTCGAGGTCCATGATGCAGTACCTCTTGGCGTGGGACTGACCACTTGCACCAAGCTAGTAGAGGCTCCACCTGTGTGGGAGGTAGGTCCTCTTACTGGACATCGGGAAGTTCCAATGCATGGGCATTCGATTGCGCCGGCCACAGGCGCCAAGAATACGCAAAAAAACCGCACTAGATCGCCACGGTCTCGGTGACTCGATCCAATCAAATTCAATTGGACTGATTGAACCCTGTCGGTAGTAGGACGAGGTTCCGGCAACAGATATAGTGAATGTGGATCGTAAAAAAGCAGAGATCCCTTTCTCATGGCGATTCATCACTCTTTCGTATACCAATACGCAACCGAACAATATGCAATTGTTATCATATGTCGTCGTGTTGCTCCTGTCTTCCCACCCGCGGAGTGTCCATGCCGCCCTTCGTTCATACAATCTCACGTTACATACTGGCACTAGAGCTCCAGGTTGGTGTTTCAGTCGATCCTGCTTTGTTGCTCTCTTCCTGACAGCAGCATAGATGGCATATCCCGCGAAGTCTATCTTATCAACAATCAACAGCCTGGGCCGCTGATCGAGGCTGACGAAGGAGACGACTTAGAGATTTTCGTGCTAAACAATCTCCCGGTCGAGCAGACAATTCACTGGCACGGTCGGTTCCTTCCTCAAGACGGAGCTCTTTGCACATGAAATTCGTGTCGTGGAAGAGGAGTGGCTAAGACGTGGGTTATAGGTCTTCTTCAACATGGTACACCAGACATGGACGGCGTCCCAGGTGTCACTCAGGCCAGTTTATTTAACGTAACCCGCTGGCTTTCAAAGTGCTGATGTCGATGCAGTTTCCGATTCCGCCCCAAGGGAATTTCACTTATCGGTTCTCGACCGGGTCAGAATACGGCTTCTATTGGTATCACTCCCACTTCCGAGCCTATTACAACGATGCCGTACGCGGGCCACTTTTGATACGTCCCTCACCATCGTGCCGCCGCTCGTTCGAGGGCCTTGCTCGAGATAGCACGGAATTAGACGCGTTGTTACAAGCTGAGCGAGTCGCCACGCCGCTTCTGTTGACCGACTGGTATCATCGGCTCTCGGATGTTATCTACGATGAATACTTTACCACCGGCGCGTTCCCTCAATGTGTCGACAGTCTTCTTGCAAATGGATATGGAAGAGTCCAGTGTTTGCCTGAAAGTGTCCTGCAAGCCGGCCCAGGACTTGGACTGGAGTCCATCGTCGCCAGCGATCCTCATGACCCTCTAAGTACACCGATGCCTACGGCGTCTGCCAGTATGTCCGACATACCGATGGACACGAGTTCGGGTAGTGGCATTTCGATGGAAACAATGTCAACGTCGTCCGTATCGATGGACTCAATGTCGATGGATATGTCTATGGGCATGCACAAACGATCAGACCATGCAACAATGACAGCAGTGGACCCTACAGTCCCTGATATGAGCATGCTGTCCGCCACCAGCAATTCCACGTCACCGATGGCGACCATGTCTGGCACAGCCGACATGTCCAGTCTTGGTCCTAGAGGTTGCAGTATGCCAATGATGTTCAAGCCAGGCTTTAACGCAAGTTTTCTGCCACCAGAGACATGTAGCAACACCACTTCAGAACTCTTCATGTTTAGTGTTGATGCTTCTCGAGGCTGGGCGGCTGTTCATCTTGTTAACGCAGGTGCCGTGAGCAGGTTAAGTGTCTCACTTGACGGACACTCCATGTTCGTCTACGCAGCAGACGGACTCTATGTGGAGCCGCAAGAGGTCAAGGTCAGTTTCTGCGCGTGTTTATTGAACGTCCTTACTGAGTCTAGGAGGTTCTACACATCTCGATCGGCCAGCGGTATTCAGTGATGATAAGACTCGATCAGAAACCGGGAGACTACTACCTACGGTTTGCTTCGTATCCATACGGCGATATGCAGCAAGTCATCGAGGATCAAGCAATTCTGTCCTACCAGGTAAGGTGATAAAACTGTATTTATCAGCAATCTTGCTAACTTATTGCAGACTGATGGCACTAGCGAGGACAACATGGGCCCAGTCGATGATACCGCCTTGACCTGGATGCTTGTGAACGGTTCAGCGAAGCTCAACGCTTCCGAGCTGAACAGTCAGATGCTTGCACCCTATGACGGAAATGTGCCCCCAAGTGGGCCATCAGACGTGACGAAACTCTTCGCCATTAACCAAACCGATATCGTAACCTGGGCGATTAACGGCCAACCGTTCTTGGAACCACAAAGACCCATAGTGTACGGGAATGTTTCCGATGGCTGGAACGCTGTCACTACTCTTCATATGCCCGGTAACTCGACCGTCGATCTTATCATGTACGTCGCGAACGATTCGATGGACACGGTAGGCTGCCTTCCTTTCTCAGAGCTGCCAAGATGAGCAACAGCTGACCAATCTGGACAGATGGGGCATCCCATGCATCTTCATGGTCACAAGTTCTGGTTACTGGGGACGGGTGCAGGTGTATTCCCGTATCATTCTGTCACGGACGCACCTCCATCCATGATAAACCTACACAATCCTCCTTATCGCGACACTATAGACCTGCCGCCATCAGGGTGGGCCGTTATTAGGTATGCCACAAAGACAGCGCAAAACGAAAGGTAACAGATCGCTAATTATGTTCTAGATATGTTACCGATAACCCAGGGGCGTGGTTATTACACTGCCATGTCCAGTGGCATCTGGTGGTATGTCACATATACAGACATCTGAGTTGCAGAAGCTGACGGCTACCTCTTTACAGAGCGGAATGGCAGTCGTACTTGTAGAGGATGCGGAACGAATGCGAAGTTTGGTGGGATCGATCGAGGACGCCGTCAATAATCCAAACGCGACTGCTCCAGGGACGTCTCTCGCCAGTCCTACTGTGGTTCCCACTGTCTCATATTCAGTCGCCTTTTGCGCAGCAGTATTGAGTCTTCTTTTTCGTTAGTACTGAGCCAGGGCATACCAAGCTGTTGGTGCGAGCGACAGATAGAGCAAGTCACAATGCCTAACGCAGCCTGCCGGGCTTCTGCGCATAGAATACCTTACCACAGTGGAGACTAAGGTTAGCAGAGGTTTTTCGTTGATTAATGTAGCAGCGTGCGAATAATGTCATTCCACTCTTGCGAAGACCATGTGGTGCTAAGCGCTTGGAACGTGGCTCCTGGAGCCAACTCAAACGGAAGGAAGACAATGTTTGGGTGGATTCCTCATGTCATCGTTCAAAAGGCAGGACGGCAAGCGTCATCATCACAGCTAAATTACAAGAATCGCTGGCTTATACAGTAGGACAGATGAGCGGAGCTCGTCGTTTTGCCTCGTGCTGCATTGTGGCCGCTTCGAAGAGGCCACGGAATGAATAAGCTCGATGGAGATGATGGTGCATATTCGCCATCCATTCGACTGTGTAAGACCGCGAGCAGAATGATGCACACGAAGTGTAGGCGCCCTGAAATAGACATAATAACGCAGCCGCAGTCATCCATAACTGGGTCCGAGCAGAATAAGCTTGGGCCAACGCCCTTTTCTGGGAGGGAAGATCTGTGCACAGCAACACGACCGCTATGTCCAACTAAACCGGCATAGCCCAACCAGTGCCTGTATCAAGCACAAGCCTCTTTGATTCCCCTGTTAATCAGCACCCAATTGATCGGGAACCCGGTCCAATGTCCAAAGAACATGCCGATCTTTGACACAAAATATCAGCGTCGCCCTGGGTCAGACGCGATGGATCGCCTACCTGCATCATGAACCAATACGTCATGTTGTTCATCCCTAACTTCTGGTCGAAAATCAGAAGGTCGAAGATGGCCATCCAACCAAAGAGGCCGATCTCGAAGAAGACCAGTGACAAAAAATCAGCCTTTGCGGAGCGGATGATGCTTTTCCACCCGTAGTCCCCGACCATAGGAGCGATAGAGAAGTACTGGAAGACGATGCCGAATGCGAGGGCGAGGACAAAATCTGAGACAAAGAAAGCGTGTCAGCGGGTCTAGCTGAAAGTTGGTGGATCAGGGCCCACGCTTACCCACGACGAAGGCGGCGTAGAGCATACTGCCATTGATTGTTGCATCTGACTTGTAAATTAACCATTCCCCGATCATATCGCCAAGTACGCAGCCAGCACCGCAGTGGCAGGTCGCGATGGTGATGGTAGCGAACATGGGTGGGTCGGCACCCGTGTCGTGGGGGTGCGGTTGGGCTCCTCCGCGATGCCCCATACTATGACCGTGATGGCCGGAACGAGGATTCGTGACTGTCTGACTCCCGCCAGAGTGGCGTTCGCCGGCTGTGTCCCCTTCGCTGTGATACATCCAATGGTTCGATTGTAGGAGCGGATCCTCTTCGCCCTCCGCTGCTTCATCCTCAATTTTCTTGCTCGGTAACCCCGGCCGCCCATACTTGATGTATGTCCATACAGTAATTGGCCACAGGTACAGCGCGTTGATGATGTAGACCGGGATCCTACAGCACAAGACGTTATCGCTCAGTGTATGACCATCCATGGAGAAAGCCTAATAGGTACGTTGGAGCGAACGACTTACATGACGGCCATCATGGACCTCCATCCCCGGCGGTAGACGATGTCAAAGGTGATCCATAGCGAGGCGAGTGTGGCAATGCTAATTGAGACCCAGGAAATGACGGTGAGTGCAAGGGGAGGCATGTAGGTTGAAAAAAGCATGTTGCAATGCTTCATCTTAGCAGCCCAGCTTGTCTCGTGGACGGGCAAGCGAGGACAGTGGAATGATTGACGACAAATAAGAACAGCACCTGCAAGCAGCAGTAGAGGTCCCAGCACAGAAGTTCAGCACACGACGCAGTGGGAACGACAGAAAATGAAACTCGAAAACGGGCTGCACCGTCATAATACCCCGTACGGCGCGTGGAAAGGCGCTCGTGTTTCGGGTTGTGACGTAATCCAAGTCGCCCAGCGGTCCCTCGCTGTTAGCGTTACCCAAAAATTGCCCGTACCCTGCGGCTTTTTCGCGTGTCTTAACCTATAAACCTGGGGAACAAAGTTTGGAATGTAACAGCAACTACAATCATCTTTTCCCTCCACCAGCCGACCTGTACAAAGACAATTACTCCAGGGCGGTAAAAGAATAATGAGCATGATACCTGGTTTGCTGGACCAAGGTAGAGCTCAGTTGTTGGTAGGAGTAGTCAGGCGCGCGTCGACAGCACCAATCACTAACTCGACTCAGGTTATTGCCAACGTTCTGCTTCTGGTTGCGGCTTCGTTGGTCCTAAGCCTGCAACGATGTGTTTACGGGCGAGCACCTTGTGATGGGGTAGAGAATATCGTCAAAAAATACATCGTCAAGACCGCAGAGACCTTGTTGGTCACGTATTTGATCGGAGAAAGGCTGGATGTTGACTACATATTGAGTTTTGTTGCCCTGTCGGCAGCAAGAGTTTGGGCCTGGATGACAGAGGATAGAGTGAAATTTGTCGAAGGGCAACCACTGACCGCCTGGAAGTTGCGAGCTCAATTCTGCATTTCGCTGCCGTTGACCGACACCTTTAATATCATGATGTTTGCCTACGCAGCGAGTGTTCAGGCCACGGGGCGACAAACTATGGCAACGTTCGTTTTCGAATTTGCCGACTTGGTCCTCCTTTCTTCATCAATGACAGCCCGTTACCTGCTATGTATCGCAGAGGCAGTCCGACGGTCAAGTTTGACGGGCACAGCAATATTAGCTCGACATCAGTCCGACGGAGACCGTGACGCCTTGAATGCCGTGTGCGAAGAAGAAAGTGGAAACATGCATTGGTTGTTCTACGTGGAATTGTACACAGGTAAGGACATTTATGGGACATCTTTCTGAGCTATTCTCGGGTGCTCAAACGCTTCACCATCATATCTGCGGTCTGGCTGTTGTTTTGTCATCCGCGTTCTGGATAAACGCACTCTCTCAGGATATCAATCTAACTACTTGTCTACAGACATTTCGAGGTGCGCGCTTCGTCTTCATTATGTCATCTTTTGGTCCATCTCCTACGCTTCCTGTGCGCACATCATACGCGACATTGCTACCACTGTTAATAAAATCACGAAAGATATTGATGGTCACATCCGCCGCCAACGGATACTTCAATTGGTTGAGAATACATTTTCCAATGCTATCGAAGATCAACTTCGCGTTGCGGGCGTGTGTGTTATTTGCCGCATGGAATTCGGACTTCGGCCACAGTTGTCACAAAGCGGCGGCAATTCCACACCGACGACACTACCGCAGAGAGACAGAAGCCTCCATAAACAAAAGCGCCCAAAAGTCTTACCGTGCGGACACGTTTTCCACCAAAAATGTTTGTTAATTTGGTTTGTATCGCGGACCAGCTGTCCGTTATGCCGGACCTGGGCCGGAGTGCCGGTACCGAAAGATTTCAGAACCATTTTGGGAGGTCTGTACTGAAGAAAGATTGAGGGACGGTGTGCGGCATCCGGTGCTCATTATGCTTGGATGAAGGATCTTCACCTACCCAAAGCTTCGGTGAGAGAGAATGCCGACATTGGATTGATTTTCAACTGTGCGGCTTCAAGCTCCGGGCTATGACTGACAGATTCAGACAAGTTCTGAAGCACGCAACGAAACAGCGCGAAGCCGTTATGGCGATCGCGCCATGAAGCCTGTAGACGTACAGTAGAACGATGCTGGGGCTAGCCAGGATAGTTGAGGTTGGCATTCCGCCTACCAAGTTGCCATCCCAAAATTTGAGGGCGGGGATCTGCTCCCATGGATTTGTCCTGATCCAAAACCATGAACGTTGAATGGGTCATGAGAGTTTTGGTTGGCTACGATTGTTAGCGTAGCGCTGACTTTGCCAAATGCAGAATTGGCGTAGTTCGTTCAGTCTTATGATTCGTTTCAGTTTGCGAGGTTTGTGCGTAAAACACGTCTCCTTTTGTCAGCCAGCGTGGGGGCTGTTTTGGTGATCTCGGAACCAACTTTCGGTATTTCAGCGACCATCTCGATCTGACATGCTCTGGTTCAACAATTAGTCGCCTACTATCACGATGCCACACCCATCGACGACACGCGCCTCGACGGCACCCCCTGTGAGCATGTCAACGGACCAATCTACTCCTGTAGTGGCCACCTCTAGGGTCCTGCTTCTCCTGCGGCGGCTACACGCACAGTCGCAAAAGGAAGAAGAGTCCTGGTCGCAGAAGTTCTTCTACCTGGCTCGATTTGTTCGCTTCTTTCTGCTCGGTGAACTGTGGTCGCCGGCGGCCGATGATCACGTGCGAGACAAGTTCGTTGCGCTAGATCGAGATAAGTGCGAGTACATCTATCTCCTGGCAAGGGCTGTGGGAGCGCGTAATGTGGTTGAAGCCGGGACGAGTTTTGGCGTCTCAACGATATATCTTGCCCTAGCTGTGGGGCAGAACGTGCTACTTCAGCGGCGGAGTGCCACAGGGTCTACTATTGTTGCGGGAAAGGTTATTGCAACGGAGAAGGAACCATCCAAAGCAGAGAGAGCTAAGGCACACTGGAGGGAAGCCGGGGAGGAAGTCGAGCCATGGATTGAGATGCGAGAGGGAGACTTGATGGAGACGCTGAAGGTTGAAGAAGGCATGCCTGAGCAGATTGACCTCCTGCTCCTCGATAGTGAGTTTCTCTTAACGCTACTTCGTCACTCTTGGCTAAACTGCTGACACCGATAGTATGGACTCCTCTAGCACTCCCTACACTCCGGCTCCTCCAGCCGCGGTTGAAACATGGTGCTGTTGTGATCACCGACAATGTGAGAATAGCAAAAATGATGTATAAGGACTTTCTTGGGTACATCCGGAATCCCGAGAACGGGTTCAAGACCCTAACGGTACCGTTCAGCGGAGGATTGGAATTGTCAGTGTATTTACCGGAGCAGTAAGATTGGACACTTTGGAGAGCAACTCGGAACGTTGTGGTCTTTTACCGAGAAGATAAATTGCTGAACGGTTAGAAAAGCATCATTCGTGTGGAGCCCCGGTCGATGCACCTCTAATCGACTAGAACTTGTCCCTTTCAGGCTTCTTTCCATGCACCA
The DNA here is from genome assembly GCA_010883475.1 of Exophiala phaeomuriformis. Taxonomy (NCBI): domain Eukaryota; kingdom Fungi; phylum Ascomycota; class Eurotiomycetes; order Chaetothyriales; family Herpotrichiellaceae; genus Exophiala; species Exophiala phaeomuriformis. The sequence goes on along the minus strand of JAAAJI010000002.1, from coordinate 5,521 downwards.
ACCATCTGTTAAATCACGAAGAATGTCTGTGGCTATGTCTCTGTTGCGTCGTTCAGCGCAACTGCTCTCACTGCTGGAATCGTACATATAAGGATAGCCAGGATACTGAAACTCGCGAAACGTTGCTACGGAGCAATGCGGCGCGGACTATGTCGATACAAGATGATCAGTGCTCCTTTTCCAACAGATCTTTCTCCTTTTCTGCCCTGAAACCCAAAACTGGCAGCCGCGTCCTCAGCAGCAGACTGCTGGTTACGACGCTAATGCTGCTCAGAGCCATTGCCAAAGCCGCCCAAACAGGATCGAGCCGGACGTGTGTGCCACCACTTTGAATGGGATATAAGACCCCCGCTGCTATAGGTAGGGCTATCATGTTGTAGAGAGCGGCCCAAAAGAAGTTGAATTTGATTCGCTTGAACACCGTTCGACTGAGATCGATAAGCACAAGTAAGGAGCCGAGGTTTGACGAGACGAGGACAAAATCCGCGGACGAGATGGCCACTTCAGAGCCGGAGCCAATGGCTATGCCGACGTCTGCCATGGTCAGAGCAGGAGAATCATTGATCCCGTCGCCAACCATGGCAACCACGGCATGGGAGCGGGCCTCGTTCTTGGTCCCCGCCTTCTGGAGGTATTGAATTTTCTCCGCCTTCTGTTCTGGGAGGACGCCCGCGATAACATTCGTCGTCTGGATCCCAACTTTGCTGGCGACTGCACGGGCGGTCTTCTCATTATCTCCTGAAAGCATCCAGACATCTATTCCTCGTTTGCGTAGGGAATCCACCACCTGTATGGATTCCGGTCGTAATGGGTCTGAAGTGGCCGCAATGGCTGACACCGAGAAAGGGCAGAGAGATCCGTCGCCGTCGGAAGTGCCAGCCGTGGCAACCAAGATGACTGATTTGCCTTGCGTTTTCCATGAATCGAGCCTCTCTTGAGCATCAGCGGCCAGAAAGACATTGTTTTCGGCCATTAAGGCTTCGTTGCCCACCAATGCCCTGATTTTGCGCTGGGGCTGTGATTCTGCCGCAAGAAGCCCGCGCATGCCTTTACCGCCAATTTCCTCCACCTGTTGAGCTTCGAAACCGGTAAAGGCCTTCGACAAAGAAAAGGCGACTGCAGCCTTCGCAAGCGGATGACTACTATCTTCCTCAAGGCGCTTGAGAACACCGAGAACGTCCGCCTCGTTGAGAGAGCCGTCGCTCCCTTCGAAGAACTCAAAATCTGTGACTTTGGGCTCCCCGCCTTCTGTCAACGTGCCAGTTTTGTCAAAAACAATACAGTCCAGCGCGCTGGCTTCCTGGAATGCCTCCCCGCCTCCCTTGACGAGAATGCCCAGCTTCGCTGCCAGACCCCCTCCAACAAACAGAGCCGTAGGCGCGGCCAATCCGAGACCACAGGGGCAAGCGATGACGAACACAGCGATGGCAAATTGAAGCGACCAAAAAGGCCAGCCTCCGACGTCGGTATCCCGATAACTGGAAGGCAGGACGCCGGATTCGCCCAGAGAAAGCCAGATAATCCACGTTGTCATGACCAGTAGGACCACAAATGGAACAAAATAGCCCGTCAGCTGATCTGCAATTCTCTCAACAGGAGCACGCTTGGTTTGCCCTTCACGAACGACCTGTATGATTGAATCGAGCATCGACTTCCCAGCAACGCCAGTAACTCGAATAGTCACGGGAGCGACTTTATTGATAGTGCCGGAGTACACAGTCGCTCCCACTTCCTTGCTGACGGGCATGGACTCTCCAGTCAGACTCGATTCGTCAAACTTCGACTCTCCTTCTAGAACGACTCCATCACAGGGAGGGGAGCTGCCATTGACGACTCTGACCGTATCGCCTGCTTCAATCAAATCCACGTGGACTGATGATGTTGACGCACCCCCAGTCGTGCTATCTGTTGAGATCAGCAGAGCTTCTGTCGACTTCAGCTTCGCAAGGGCGGCCACTGCGTCACCAGCCTGAGCCTTCATATACGCTTCAATGTACCTGCCGATGAGGAGAAATAATGTCAAGAAGACAACCGAGTCAAAATAGAATGCGCCCGGCCCATTGACTTGCATGGCCTCATCCGTTGACATGGCTGGGGTACGTGTTGCAGCAATGATGAGCTCGGCGACTGAAGCAAAGTAGGCGACGGATGTTCCACAAGAGATTAGCATGTTCATGCTACCGAAACGGTAGAATCTCCGGAGAAGTGGTACTCGACTTCCCGGCCTCCAGAGTGCGCGTAATTCTTTGTATGTACGACGGTGAAAAAGATCAGCGGCGAAGAAGTAGACGGGGGTGGCCATAACGAAGTTAGCCCACTCAGCCCGCGTAACACCAGCAAGTGCTTTCATGAAATACTTGTACCCTGCATTGTCGTGAGGAATGAGATTCATGTAGACAATGCCAATAATAAAGGTTGGGATCGTCACGATGATGGATAGGATGACGCGATAGAGGATGTGACGTTGTTCACGTTGCATCATCTTTCTGGACCGCTCTTCAAGCGTTGGCGGGTGGTGAACCGAGACGTCGAATGAAGGATCAACGTCTGTAATTGCTGATAACAATGTCCTGATGGTGAAGTGAGGTGGGTTGGGAAGGTATGTCACCGTCAAGATAGGTTCTTGCAAGGTTGGTAACGCCTCGATCGTCACCCATTCCATGTCCTTCATCGACCGCATGACGCGATCGGGACACTGGTCGCAATGCATCCCGTCAATGCGGATTGAAATAGTCCGGTTGGAACTCGATTCATGTGAGGACTCCACAGCAGACAATGTGTCCAGTTTGGCGTCGTAGCCAATCCCATTGATGGCATTGGCGATGTCGTCAACCTTGTCCTTGCCTGCGAAGTGAACAGAGGCGGTGTGATTGATTAGACTTACGTCTACCTTGGAGACGTAATCCAACTCTTGGATAGCCCTTGTGATGTTCCCGACACACGAACTGCACGTCATGCCCTCTATAGCGTAGGTCGCGTGCCACAGGTCGGTGGTAGCGCTCCTGTCCGATGGCCGCGAGGCAAAGTATTCTTGAACCCAGTCGAGGGACGCAGTATAACCAGCTTCATCGATCGCATCCATAATCTCTTTCACATGATGTTGCGCGTCGTTTCCCTGAAACACCACCATAACACTATGAGTGATGAGGCTGACGTCGGTCGATCGGACCCAGACACGTTCGTTGAGTGCTCTGGTGATGGTGCCCACGCATGAGCTACAGGTCATGCCTTCTACCATGAAGTTGGCTTTGAACTGCTTGGGTGTGTCTTGTAGATGGTCTACGACAAGCGAAAGAATCTCGCCCTTTTCCGTCGGACCGTTGGAAAGTCGTTGACATTGTTGGCAGTTTTCAACGTGGCGGCGTCTCCTGTCCGCGTCGACCTCGCTCGCATGAGATCGCCAACGAGAAAGAGCGTGCTCAAATGACGGCGGTTCAAGACCCCGTTGCAAGTTGGCTGATAGGTCAGGTCGCGACGAGGTCGGATTAGGGACAAGGTCAAAGATTTCGTAACCGGCATCGTCGAGCGCTTGAGCTATCGTGACGACGGCAAGCGAACGCGAATGCTTCACCGTGACCGTGTGCGAGACAATCGATACTTGGACAGAATCCGGTGCGGGTCGCAGGCTCGACAAGGTTGTTTCGATTTGGGAGACACAGGTCGGGCAGTGGAGGTTGGCAATAAGAAAAGTAGTCTGCATGAGCAGGCCCCGCAAAGGGTTTCGTTGAAGAAAATGCTTCATCTTCTCGATGTTGCTATGATGCTGGCAGGATTGAAACCAAGAATGAGCAGTCGGCGAGTTGGTGGTCGGCTACATCCAAGCCTGAGGCTCGAGGTATAAGTATGCCGATAGTTGATAGCAAAGCTTAACTCAGCGTAGAGGGGGTCTGGACCTAGGTACTGTCGGCCGATGCGCAGTTTTCGCCTGAAGCTAATGCGTCTCGGAGGACAAGGACCAAAAGGCTGCATCTTTGGAGTGGATGCCAACACAGCACCAATGAACGCCTCTATATCGTCTAGGTTGCCAGCAGGGGCTGAACTGCAGAAACGATACATTGCGTGGTTTGTGCCCACTTGACGGCGGCTCGAGGCGCCTTCCTCCACGCTCAACAAAATGGCCAGGCTGGGGAACATTCGGGGCTTAATTGCTCCCTGAAACCAGATCTCGGGCCAAGACAAATATCGTATGTTCATCACGGCCGCGCAGAAGCCCCGCAACATTCTCCTGAAACGCGGGATGACCTACCTCAAACGCACAAACACCTCAAAAAGGATCTGCTGTCACAGCATTCAGAACCGTCGAGCTAATGGAGACTCAGTTTTCGCTTGAGCAAGACGTACCACCCCCATCTAAAGTCACACTGGTCCTTTTATTCGTCAAGGGAAAAGTCGCAGTGCATCGTCTCGCTGTACGGGGCCTTCTCTTCTTGATGTTGCCACATTTAAGCAGCAAAGCTTATCTCAAAAGAGCCAGAAGCGAATGAATATGGATCGGATAGGTAAAGACCGAGGGCTACACTAACATGACCAGCACGTCAGAGTGCGATATTTGTGTCGAGCGAATGGCATAGAGGTCGGCTGCAAGGTATCCCAATACCTGCCCTAAGCGCTCACTTTTCGGTGACCCCAGGTAGACAACAACTCTCCCAAAAATATTCCCACGAGCAATGCGATGATGTATCCGGCGTTGAGGGTCATCACGCCAAGCATGCTGCCATTTGCAGAATATCTTAGCTTGTGAGCAACTGAAATGGTGTTGCGCTGACCTACACCAGGAAACCGAGCGCCGCATTGGACACTTGCAGTGCACTTTTGATAAGGGCGCGTGAAAAGAATGTTGACTTGGCGCCTCCACTTGACTGCACATTCTCCACTTCAAACCAACCACTCTTCGATGGTTGCTGCTCATGATCCGCAGTCTGAGCCTGCTGGTGCAACTTTTGGGCCGCTTTGGACTCGACGGCCATCAGAAGCCGTTGGGAGAAACTCAGCATCGTCAGCAACAACATAACTGCCACATATCCGGACGCTTGTGTTGGCGTCAAAAAAGCCGCGAGGAAGGTATCCCCTACACCGAAGTGGATGGATGATGCCATTCCCTGCATTTCCATCGGGCTCGAATTTTCCTGATCGTGCAGCACGGCGTCGGTCTGAAGGGCTGCAGGAACGGTGGAAGTGGCGCTAGCAGCCGTTGCCAGAACGGTAGCCAGAGTAGTTGCCATCTCCGTAGCAGTTGTCATCTCCATGTTCATTCCCTCCATTGCCGAGAAACAAAATATCCAAAAAAAGAGCCGACGCTGATTGGGAAAACGAAGAAGCTGGACGCGAGAAAAGGGGCAACAAAAACGATGAACGGATTGAAAAACGCGAAAGGGCCGCAAAACTTGAAAGGATGTTCTGAACGCTGGTTCGACGTCGAGGTTTATAGGGGGAGGTTGCAAGCACACCCATCGCTTGGTCAACAAAAGCCTAGGCTTGCCGGGGGTGGGGGGGGGGGGGGGGGGGGGGGGGGGATCTGTTT
>JAAAJI010000001.1:0-101830 GCA_010883475.1 Exophiala phaeomuriformis | reverse complement strand
CTTCAAGTTGGCATCCACAGGGATCGTTAATAATGCCAATAGAGGAGTAAACATAATACCGGTTATGTACTAGCTGTGTGCTTTGTGTGCTTGAACTTGGCCTACTAGTGCTGATTGATACTAGCTTGATACTTTAGCAGCTCTAAATTGGGTGCAGCAGGATTCCCGAATATAACGCTTGGCAAACGATCCATTCCCACACCGGCAACTGTGAAGAGGCCATAGACCACGGGGCCCGTGACAGCGAATCGACGATACCTTAGTTTCAAGTTGTCGCTAACAAAGTGCAAGACCGGGATACGGCATTAGAGACTGACACACGAAGTAGAGCCCTGGTTCCCCGTTCAGGCTGCTTTAATACCATCCCGGACTTGTCTCGCGGCCAGCCATGGCCGAAAACTCTGCCGAGCAGGCTCAGGCTCAGGCTACACAACATACGAATGGAGTTGCGAATGGTGTTGAAAATGGAGTTGTGAATGGTGTTGAAAATGGAGTTGCGACCCCATCGACAGACGGTACAGCGACAAAACGCAAAGCGAATGAATTGAACGGGCCTGAGACTGCAGTGGACGGTAGAGACGACAAGCGACGCAAAGGCACGGCACCAATCAAGGCCGAGTTTCTGGTGGTGGACACCTCAAACACCAACAACAGCAGCCTCGTCGAGCCCCGAGCAGCGCGGGACGAGGCTGACGACGATGCAGCGGAAGCGTTCCACCACAACAACCGACAACCGACCAGCAACAACTCGAAACGAAGTAAACGGCAGGAAAAGGGCCGAGGGCAGAACAAGGCTCGCGACCACGGCAGTTCTCGAGATGAAGTCGGCTTGTGCTCGACTCGGGTGCATGCACCTGAGTTCTCGCCAGAACCTTGTCCCTACGGGGATAACTGTCGTTTCGACCACGATTTACGCACATACCTGGCTCAACACAAGCGGAGTGATCTGACGACTTTCAACAATGGTCTCTGTCCCGTCTGGGAAGTCAAAGGCCGGTGCTCTGCAGGGTGGAAATGTCGATTTGTGGGATCTCATTCCAAGGAAATCGAGCATGAAGATGGGCGTCGTGAACTTGTTCTAGTGGAAGATCCTGAGCGGATTGCCAAGCATAGCCAGACCTCTGGCGAAGGTGAAGAGGCGGGCGTCGCCAATGTCCTCACGGCCCAGCAACGGACCGACTTGATGAAGCGGAAGATGCCAACACCTAAATCGGACGTCGTGCTTCCCTGGATAGACAAACAGACCAAAAAGCCGTCTGAACAAGGCGGACGTCGGCGGCAGAACGGCGACAACAATCAGAGCGGGAGCGGGACTGGGTTGCGCAATTCATCATCACCAGAACCAGAAGGCGGGAGTACAGAGCAAGGAACAGAAACCAACCTCAGCGCTTCCCGCGCTGCTTTTCAGGATCCTCCTCTGCGGCCGTCAGAAAAGCGGAGGCTGTACTTTGGACCCGAAACACCTATTCTGGCACCCCTGACCACACAAGGCAACCTCCCATTCCGTCGGCTGTGCACATCTCTCGGGGCACAATTCACCTATTCCGAGATGGCCATGTCACTACCTCTGTTACAGGGTCACAAACCAGAATGGGCGCTGATGAAAGCGCACGAGTCGGAAGTGCAGCCTCCCACTTTCACCATGCGGAGCGCCGGGCAGAACAGCAGTAACAACATCGTCTACGACTACGGGTACGATCAAAGTCAAGACCTTCGGTTCGGCGCGCAAATCGCCGCCAACAAGCCATGGGTAGCCATCAAAGCCACCGAAGTACTGACCACCCTACTCCCCAAAGGATTGAGAGTCGTTGATCTGAACGTCGGATGTCCCATCGACCGCGTGTACCGCGAAGGCGCAGGCTCAGCCCTAATGGACGCGCCGAGCAAATTGGAAAAGATGCTTCGAGGCATGAACCTGGTATCCGGCGAGACGCCCGTGACGGTCAAGATCCGCATGGGCACAAAGGACAAACAACCGACAGCACACAAACTAGTCGAGAGACTCGTGCTAGGCAACCGTCGTGACGACAACAATCAACCGATCGAAAGCAGCGACCCTTGTGGCGTCGCCGCAATCACTCTGCACGGCCGCTCCCGACAACAGCGGTACACCCGCCGCGCAGACTGGGAATATATTTCGCAGACAGCAGCGTTGATCAAGAACTTACAACAGAAAGCAGACACAATAACAGACACGATTCACGAACCCGACGAGCGAGATCTGCCTAATGGTCACAAGGGGTCCAAATCCGGTAAAGTCTGGTTCGTCGGTAACGGGGACGTCTACTCGCACGAACATTATTACGACCATCTTGAACATGCGGGAGTTGACGGTGTCATGGCCGCTCGTGGTGCCCTCATTAAACCATGGCTGTTTGAGGAGATCAAAGCCGGCCAGTACTTGGACAAATCGTCGTCAGAGCGTCTGGGGCTCGTCGAGCAGTTCTGCAGGTATGGTTTGGAGGCATGGGGCAGTGATGAAATGGGTGTCGGCACTACCCGTCGGTTCTTGTTGGAATGGCTCAGTTTCGCTTGTCGTTATGTCCCTGTCGGCTTGTTGGAGTATTTGCCTCCTAATATCCAGGATCGCCCGCCGCGGTACAAGGGACGCGATGAGCTCGAGACTTTGATGGCCAGTGACAATTACAAGGATTGGATTAAGATCAGGTAAGCAAAACACCATAAATGAGGACCGCGGTCGGACTTTTGTTCGGGATGTCCTTCTGATTAGCTTGACTTGCATACTGACATTTTGACCAGTGAAATGTTTCTGGGTCCCGCTCACCCGAATTTCCGATTCGAACCCAAGCACAAGTCGAATAGCTACGATACCCAGGCCGAAGGGTAGTCGCTAACAGGCAGGATGAGGAGAATGAAAATGGCCCACTTCAGTGATGATACACCAGAGTCCCATTGGGTTTACACATTCGAGCAACACCTGCACGTCGAAAATGCAAAGATAAGGAGTCTCCATTGGGCTGGTAACCTCGAGCGACACAGCCAAGTGATAAAACCCACTAGAATCTCCCTGGACGCGAGAATCAAAGCAATAGCAATACATCGAAATTGCAAAGATGAGAATCTAAGCAGCCAAGAGTAGCAGAGTCAAGGGTCAAAGATTTGTAAGACATGAAATCAATTCGAAGCGACTCCGTCCAATTCAAGTCATTAAAGTCATCCAGTCCCCAATCTCAACTCCAGAACCCTTGAATGAATCCCCATATACTAGTACCGTACCACACAAACACTTTACACCAACTAACCAAGGTACTCAAACTTGCTACCTAGTAAGTAGGTACTGTAGGCAGTTGTGACATTTCCATTCCTTTCCTCGCTGGATCCAATCAAATCCAAAAGAGCAGAGCAGACTTCCAGTAGTAGCCACACTACTTGATTCTCTTCGCAACCCCGATCCTCGTCCTACTCACCTTATCAGCGAATTTCAGACTCGTAATCGTTTCGGCGAGACACTTCTTCTCCGGCGCGACCATGACAAACATGAGCGTCTTGCTGTTTCCCCCGAGGCTGAATTGTAGCAGGTAAGTAAGTTTGCTGTTGCGGTACGGGATATGAGTTCCTGCAAACGAACTTCCACTTCCGCTGCTGCTGCTGTCTCTTGATGAACCCACACCACCACCTGCTGCGCCTGCTGTCACTGCTTGCTGTTGGCCCAGAGCACCAATCACATCACCCAGACATGACAGGGACTTATTGATGTTCTGAGTCTCCTTGAGCCGGGCGCCCTCGACTTTCGAATGAGAAAGCCGTTCCGACCCAGCTAGATCCACCAAGTTCAAGGTACCTTTGCTCTTTTTGCCCGTGATGGAATTGTAACCCGACAGCTTGAGAATAAACACAGAATGACTTCGACTGCTGCGTTCGTTGGCTTTTGTGGCGGCCACGGATCGTCGAGCCATGGCTTGCGCGAGGATCCCCTCCACTTGTTCCTGGCTGTCCAGACAAACCGTGGTAACGTCCGTGATGGTCGTTTCGCAAGTTGCCATGTCATGTCGGATCTCGTGTTTCTTGTTGGTCTCGCCTTCCTTGCCCAACAAGTCCCGCAACTCCTCATTGTATACCTCGACAAAACTGCCTTCCATGGTGTACTTCCACCCTCTGCTTTCGAGCTCTTTGCTCGTACTGTAGATTTGTCTCAGTGCGCGTGGGATCATCCCATCGTCGGATGACATGGTGAAGGTCTTGCCTGATCCTGTCTGGCCGTACGCAAAAATGCACACATTGTAGCCGTCCAGCGCGGATTGAATCAGCTGGCTGATCTCCTCGAATATTTCCGCATTGTTGTTCGATGGATTGAATACTCGGTCGAACGAGAACGCGTGTGTCTTTGTAGTCACCTTTCCTAGACTGTTGGTCTCCTCGGGTCCTTTGACTTCAATGTCCTTTAATTCTTCGTCCGTCTCTGGGAATGTGATTTTGGCTGTTTCTTCGGCCTGGTCCGCGTCGATCGTCGGCCGGACACGACAGAAGACTCGAATGTTGCCTTTCAACTCTTGCACCTGGTTGTGTAATTTGCGTCGAAGCATTTCTTCCTTCCTAAGTTTGTTTTCGCATTCGGCCGCTTTCTCAAGAGCTTCATTCATTCGCCTTTCCATGGGGGCATATGCTTCCGACTGTGATTTGTTGTCGGACTCAAGAAATTCGATCTTGGCTTGTAGAGCTTGCCGCGCGCTCTCCATCGACACCGCATTCGTCCCGGCTGTGGCTAGGTTCTGGCGAAGGTCATTGTTCAGCATTTTCTCTCGTTCGAGGTCTGCTTTGAGTCTCTCAATTTCCATGTTGATAGTTCGGATCTCCTGTTCTTTTGACTGCAGATCCATTTCGTGTCGTTGTTTTTCAAGTGCACCTTGGGTGGAAACTTGGGCTAGAGCTTGTAATCGTTGACTTCTTTCGGCTTCCAATTCGTCTTCCAGCCTTCTCTTCAACTCTCTGATTTCCTCTCGGTGGTCGGCCTTAAGACGATCCAAGTCTTCCCGGTGAGACTGCCGCATGTTTTCGCTGTCTATTCGGTGCTCGCGCTTGAGCTCTTCGACTTCTTCTTCATTGTCACGTCTCAATTCTTGGGCTGCTCGCTCGGCGGCTTCGAGTCGATATTTTGTCGTTTACAACTCACATATGAGCGCTATCATGGACTCGGTGAGCTCTTTCCGTTCCCTCTCGAGATTGGCAATGGTCGACTTGTAAGAGATGTTGATCTCTTTCGCTTCCACATTATCCTCCATGGCTTGTTTGTAATGCCTGCATACATCCTCATACATCCTCTCCATGTTGCCATATTGTTCCTCGGGATCCCAGGCTTCTAAATTTGAATCCTTTGTCAGAAAAGTTTCCTGTTTTTTCTTACGGGGAGACGTGGCAGGTAGTTTTGGGAAGGGTTGGGGAGAAAACATAGGCTGTTCCGCCAATGTGGGAGTGCGTGGAGACGGAACAGGAATCCTTGAAGGGCTCTGTGGCTGTTTCTGCTTCGGCGTTTCCGGACACAAGGAGAGATTTGCTAGACCCGTCGTGATCGAGGCGGTCAAAGAGACTTCTCGACTGGGGCCGTTGGGACGCACGGGTGGGCCAAGGACCTTTCCATTGTGGGAGAGACTTCGAAGCAGTCTGTTTTGTGTAGACACAGATCCATTGACCGGGGTACGGGTGCCATAGGGTAAAGGGAAATTGGAGATAGAAACCATACGTTTATTAGGGCCATTCTGATTTCCTCCACGGGTTCCAAGAGCTGTAGCAGGCCTCGCGTCGGCCCCTCTTGCTGCTTTTTCTTTCGCCAGGGAAGATTTCGGCCGCGCGAGACTCGACGAGGCGTGGATACTAGGAGGTCGAATACCGCTGCCAACGCTGGCTGAGAAGGAAGATGGTGTGGCGGAAATGGATGTACTTTTCGAGAAGTGGGAGTTGTTGCGCTGTGATTGAGAAAACGAGGAGGGGTTTCGTGATTGAGTTGTTGACATGACTGTGGGATGGACGGGAGCATTCGATCTCGGGGCCGCGGGTATGCTCCTGATCGGTTGACCGGCGCGCTCAGCTAATGTTGCTCTCTTGCTAGCCGGCTCGGGTACTAGGACTGGAGTTAGTCTCCAACATGTTTCTATCTTGTCATTTACCAACAGTTCGATCCTTGTCTTTTATGCCCGAGAAAGGTCGGAGGTGGCATGGCATTTCGTGAATTGTGCGCAGAGGCACTGAGTTCGGTCAATTGCTTTTGAGGAGATGGTAAAGTATGCCGTGTCGGCTGCGGCAGCTGAGAAATGAACTGTGACTTCATCTTAGCAACAACAATGGTTGGACTGGGACAAGAGCGTACATTCTCTGTGTCGGCCATGCTGAGGAAGTGGAATGATCGGTCGTCGAGACAGTGAGGTGGTCTAATGAGGCTGAAACGCCATAAGAAGTCTACATGAGGTCGGTGGTGATGTGTAGACAGCAGGGTGAGATGGACGGAATGATAGGACGCGATGAAAGCCGCAATCACAATCATGGATGTGACCGAAACCGTGGATCAAAACATGTTACCCAGTTAGGTAAGGCGGAAATAATTCGGTCATGTGACGAGGCTGACAAAGCACATCGCTAACGGAAGACATATGTTTCTATCTCCACCACAGAAAGACAATGAGAAAGGTCGAAGAGTGTCGTAATATCTTGCAAGAGATTCGTCCTCATTATATCTTTATCGAGGCATCTTTGACTATGTCTGAATATCACGATGTTGTGGCAGACAATGGGGCTAGACATGTCTCGGTATACTGCCTCCTCCCATTCACAAGGGACTCAGAGGACAGATACATGGTGCCCCAGTGTTCCATTTTCTGCTGGAGTGGCCATCAAGGTGTTTACCAGTTTGCAACATCCTTCCTTTCGGGATCATGCACTTCTTTGCCTGCCCCTTCCCTAATGACTTCATCCAACACCTTGACAAGCCCCTCCACTTCTTCCACCGTGTTATAGTGCAGCAGAGAAACTCTCACCACTCCATCATCAGGATCTGGAATCTCCAAGACCTTCTCCAACAAACGCTTGCTGTAGAAGTGTCCATACCGGATGCCGTAGTCCGACTTGGCTTCAACCGCATCCACAATTCCGAGCGAACTCTGGCCCTTGACTCTAAAGCTGATAACAGGATGCCGAATGTTTCTATTCGAAGAAGGCTCACCATAGATCTTGATTTGATCCGATTTGGATCGCAAATAAGCCAACAATACCTCCTGCAATCTCTCTTCCTGGGCCTCCATTGCGTCCCAGCCGATTTTGTTAATGTAGGCAATCACCTCCGGGATAGATTGAACACATTCATAATTGCCAGCAGCCAAGCCCATCATTTCCTCGAGGGTATTTCGGCCCTTGAAAAAGTGGCCAAGGCTGTTAAGCTGCTCTTGTGCCTTCTTGCTGGCGTACAACATCGACACGTGTGGACCGTAGACTTTATACCATGAAAAAGAGTAAAAGTCCACACCAAGGGCCTTGACGTCGATGGGCGCATGGGGCGCATATGCCACGGCGTCGACACAGAAGAGAGTGTTGGGGTTGGTTTCGCGAATGACTTTGGACAATGCCGCGACATCGGTAATGGTTCCCAGAATGTTCGAGGTGTGTGTGCAACAAACCAGTCGTGTTTTGGGCGACAACAGTGCCTTCAAGTCATCGGGCTCTAGTCTGGGGTTGGAATTGGTGTTCTTGGTGGGAACCCACCACTTGACCGTCAAGCCCTTCCACTCGGCCATTTGCACCCAGGGAGCAATGTCGGCTTCATGATCGATATTCGAGATGATGATCTCTTGCCCCGGTTCAACCTTGAGCGCAACGGAAAGATTGCGGAATAGCTGGGTAGTCGACGCTCCAAAGACCACTTCTTCCTGGGAAGCGTTGATATATTTTGCGCCTGCAGCATGGCCGGCATTGAATTTGTTGGTCGACTTCTGTGCTATCGGATAAGATGCGCCAAGTTGCACATTGTTTTTGGACAGATAGTCGGAGATAGATGTAATGACAGACTGCAAGACCTGTGCGCCTCCAGCATTGTCCATGAAGACTTGTTTCTGGGCCAGGGCGGGAAAATGTGACCTAATGGCCTTCAAGTCTAATGATTGTGACCCCATGGTGAAATGACAACTCTCCTTGTCCTCTTCCGAATCTCAGCCTCAGGCAGTTCCAAGAGGGCGGGCTGATAGTGGCTCACACAAGGATCCGGGAGAATTGGCTTGGAAAAAGAAGAGTCAGCCGATGATACGGACAAGAGATGATATATGATACCTTAACCGGCTCAAAGAGGCAGTTGGCCGGCTTCAGGACATGTGGGGTGGGCAAATCCGTATCTGGGGAAAAGCAATCAACTCGTTGGCATGTCGTTGCTGGATCTCAGGGACCGTGACGCCCTGCGATGACCTGTCACATCCATGGATTCGAGTATAGAATGGGTCTTCGGTAGTCCTCCTCTTCAGCCACGGGTCCACGTCTGCCAGTAACCCGACCACAGAAACCCCTCGTTGAGATCCACACTGCTCTGGATCCATGCATTATTGTACCACTGTATCTTCTTCTTCGACTTCGATATCAGCTTTCAACGTCCAGTGTCCGGTGCGGTTGTCCAAACTCGGTTGCTCAGCAATGAAAATCATTATATTTCCCACCATTCACCACATCCCTTCTTGCATGCCTCCAAGTTCTATTGTGCTTAGAGCACACCATGCTGAGCAAGTCGGCCAGTATATGTTCACACCGATTTTGAGGCCAGAAGTTCGAACGGCAAAGAGAATTGGGACTTGAAGCGGACAGGAATGCGCGGCACAGAATGTCCATCGCAAGCTCGATTATTGCATGAGCATCATGTCGCCGGAGCTGGACAACTACTTTTGGCGATGCAGCGATGCAGCGACACAGCGACACAGCGACACAGCGACACAATATGGTGCTGGACGTGGAAGGGAATCAGCAGACCCGTAGTAAAAGAAAGGTCAGTCATGATATTGTTATCACGTTGGTGTAGCCATTGGATGCCTGCACCCGTCAATCCTTTCAACAGCCCCGGCATGCTGTCTAAATCATTACACTCGCAATGCATCCCAACGCCTGGTCACCTCGTCCGTTACGAGACATCTACCATGTTTGCATAATCTGTTTCGCAGCCCGGCACTATGAGTCGTCGAAACTACTTCTTCTTGTTCTCCGTCTGTTCGCGCTCTGCATGCGCCGAGTTGTCCTGCGGATGCATTGGTGCTTCTCCCACCATCCTCTTCTTCCATTCGATGAATTCCACATCCTTCTCCTCGCCCATGTACTCGGCCCAAGCGGTGAATTCTCGGTTGGTGCGCTTCTTCAGGGGTGGGATGTCGGAGCTGCTTCGATGGGAACGATCATTTCGGTGCTGGCCTGTTGGTGTCTCTTTATGGATGCGGTCTATTTTGTCCTGCAGACATCTTGTGTCCTCAAGACCTTGGCCCTTGGATGGCATATTGGCTGGTCGTTTGTTCTGCTGTGTAGCTTGCTGTGTCGCGGATGATCCGCCTTCAGTGGATCTTGTCTCGCTTTTCGATGATTCTCGTGAAAGGAAAGTGTGAAAGGACAGTATATTCCTAGTACTGGGCTTGAACTGTTTTGGAACGATGCATACTATCCTAGAACGTGTGGACATACTGGATCTTGTTGTAGAATATTTATGCAGAGTCTCCTTGATGAAAGTGAATAGTAGCTCTTGACGTGGTAACTCACCGTGACTCCCTGTAAGTCGCTGTTTCCGCCTTCACAGCACAACGTCCAAGCCTTCACTTGCTTCATTAAAGACGTTCAAGAAGCAGCGACAAAGACAGCAGCGCTTGAAGTGAAGGTAGCCAGCCACTGTTGGACATGCTTGACGACTCGGAACTTACCAGGTATTCACAGCCAGCAGCTTGGCGAGGGCTGTATGCAAGATCTCTTCGCATGGGCAGGGATACAGCGCAGTAGTAACCATGATACGCTCTCTTGCTTGATCCCGGACTCGGATTCTGCACGGCCAACTGTACCTGCATGTGAAATGTCCATCCAGCCTCGTGCTGGCTGACATGTGGGTGTTTATCATCTTTGAGAATTCAGAGTTGTCTTCGCTGCTGTAGGGATGTACGAGACGGGGACGACGCGGCTGAGGCTCGCTGGACAGGCTTGACATGTGCCTTTGGCTCTGACTACCGGGATCGCAGAAGGCAGGCTGACAAGATATAAGCGAAAAATGAAGGAATAGAGAGTCACCGGATGGATGAGCCCCCCAGTCGGTGTTCCGAGAAAAGGACATGGGCGGCATTCGCCAGGCCGGAGGCTGACAGGTCATCGGGCTAATAAAAAATATACACGACTCGGAACATGCCAGTGGGAGTTTGACATTTTGATCTCAACTGCGCATGTGAAAAAAGAAACTACACGAGAGCGAGTCCACTGACTCCATACCACATTACATATACCATGATTACTGCCATCATCGCCATCACCACCTCCATCCTCATCGTCACGAGGTATTGATCATCCTTCAAGTTCGTCCAACCGTGTCCTCGGCAGCGGAGAATTTCTTTCTTCTCCAACTTCATCTCCAGCCTCAGCTGCTACTACGAATTGTCATCGAACACTTTACTGCCACATGTTATGCTCGTTCGCTTCAACAGTCGCTGTGCGCCATCTCATGCTCGGAACAGACTGTCCTCTCCATCTCTCGCATATATCATGTCCTAGCACGCTCTCTGGTTTCTAGGTACGAAATCTATCAGTGTAAGCCGGCTCTCCTGCGGCAGCGCTCTCTGTGCGGTACCGACTCCCTCAAAATGGAGAAGTTCTCCCAGTTCCGCGACAAAGGTGAGACCATCCGTGTGAATGTAGACAAAGAGGGTGCCGTTGCTGACTCGATCCGCAGGCTCTGGCATTGCGCCGTTCCTCCCTATCCCAACCGAGCCCGCCGGTATTCGATTGCCTTTCCACATTTTCCTCTTCGTCTGTCGTGTGCCACTCCTCCTGCTCTTCTCCATATCGTACTTTTTGGTCCTACAATGGATGCCTATAGGCGTCCTGGGAAGGAAAGCCTCATTATGGTGCATCCTGGGCATACCAGGCATATGGTGGGTCGACCTACAAATCGACGGCGTCAAAAAAGGGTACGGAACTGAAGGGTGCCATGGTTCGGAAGATGGGTGCAGTCTGTACTGACAAGCGAACCAGGTCTTTGGCGAAAAACAGTGCCAGCATCCCTCGCGCCGGCTCCGTCATTGCATCGTCCAGCACTTCTCCTATTGATTCCCTATATCTATCTGCGATATTCGACCCGATATTCGCTGCAAGCTATCCAAACACCAGACTGGTCGAACCTATATCCCTTTTCACCGCCGTTTGTCGCGCATTCTCATATCCCAAACTCAATCCGTCTATACGGGCCAAGTTGGTGGACTTGGAAACATATATCAAACAAAATCCCAACCGTATCGTCGTGGTATTTCCCGAATGTACGACATCTAACGGCCGAGGAATTTTGCCCATGAGTCCGTCTTTGTTGACGGTACCACCACGCACCAAGGTTTTTCCTGTCAGCTTGAGATATACCCCGAACGATATCAGTACACCAGTTCCACATGCCTACTTCACGTTTCTGTGGAACCTCTGCAGCAAACCGTCGCACTGTATCCGCATTCGCATTGCAGAGGCCATATACAACACTTCGAGGAGGAACATGGAGCAGGCTGCTGCGAAGAGCTCAGCCTACAGCAACAGCCACCTGGATACTTCGGCCACAGACAGTGCTGCGAGTGATGCAGACACGCTTGTGGGCAGCGAAGAACTTGAGGGACCTGCGACCAGGGAGGAAAAGATGTTTCTAGACAAGATTGCCGAGGCTCTGGCTAGATTAGGACGCGTCAAGAGAGTCGGGCTGGGAGTCAAGGAGAAGATTGACTTCCTGGAAATGTGGAACAAGTCACGGAGAAGACGATGAGCAACCGGTAGAAACTGGTCTCCGACGAAATGACACCAGTATCGCACACACTAAGCTATACCAGGCTTGAAAGGTCTCCCTCTGCACCCGGCTTGGTTAAATTGCCGTACAAGAGATATCGGGTCTCGATGCATCATCCATACGGAAAATTAAAGTCCTGTCAAACTACCGGCCATTCCGATTTACAGCATACATGGCGCGACCGTTTAATTTCGATCACCTGGTCTGTGCGTCCATCAACACCACGACCACGACCGATGTTATACACGATATATACAACGGCAGAGTTTTATTGCGCGATGGACGTGGACCTGGTGTTTTCGTTTGGTCCTGTACCCTCGGAGGCTATTCTCGGGCTACAGTCCCAACATTATTTCCTCGCATCAACCGCGATCCAACGGTGGCCGTTGACTGATCCTCGACATCCATTGTATGTATGACTGCGAATCGATAAGACCGAGTTGGGAGTATCCTTCTACTAGGGAATAACGAGCACCACAATCCACCGGAACCTCAGAAACTTTTCATCACCATCACCAGTGGCAATGCATTTTCTTTCTGTGTTGGCTGCCGGCCTCACACTCACCCCAGGCAGCGCATATGCCGCGACGCAACTCAGTTTCTTCGAACACAATTCCTGTAATGCAGGGACCTCGTTCGAGCAATATACCGACTACAACGTCCTCACCGCCGACACGTCATGTCACCAGCTCCCGAACGGGACGGTAGCATTTTACGTGAACCAAATTGATCAGGGTTGTTCGAGTGAGTACCAACCACGACCACCAAAGACTTTCACTTTATATCCTACCGACATACTTCTGTTTTATTTGTGTCTTTTCTGTAATACAGGGGATAAGACTAGTGTACTGTATCTATGTCTTTGTGGTTCCCAATCCGTGTTGTGCAATGTATCCCTCTGAATATCCCCATAGACCAGCAGTATCCTGGTATTCAACGAGACACGACTTGTGTGCAGTTCACGAATATACAAGTGATGTCTTGGACGTCCTACCAGCAGTGCCTCCGATACCTTTTTTCGTCTCTATGCTTCTCTCCTCTGAATGGTCGCAAAGCTCATCTTATCTATTCTTCTCCCCTTTTTGAAAGTCTTCAACTGACCACTCCCGGTGTTTTCTTCAATCTCTAGTCCGCTCATATACCTCCTCCAACTGCAACCCATCCTCATCTTCCCTCGCCGGCGTCCTCGTCGGCGTCGGAACATGCTTCTACATCGACGAAGGCGTGGACTTGGGGTCCTGGCGGCCCGACTGTCCTGGTGTCGATTATTCGTCTACCAATGGTCTGGACACGTCGAATTCGTATACTTCAACTTCGTCAAACACCAACAACAATAACAACGGAAACAGTAGTGGTAGCAGCAATTCTACCATCACTACTACTCCTGCTGCTGCTCCAGGTCAATCGTCGAATTCAGGTGCTGACGCGGCGGTTCAATCTGTTATCAAAACTGCGACGGGGGCAGTCACTTTTACGCCTGTGACTACGAGTACGACATCAGCTTCGGCGTCGGCGTCGGCGTCGGATTCAGGGTCAGGGTCAGATTCGACTTCTGCTGCTGCGAGTGGTACAAGTACCGGTACCGGTACTGGAAGTGCGACCGGGACAGCAAAGACGAGTAAGAGTACCAGTGCGAATGGCGCTGCGGGATTGTCAATGGGACCATTGATGACTTCCTTTGGCACAGTCATGGCCGCTTTTGCTCTGTTGGGTTGATGAGATCAATCTTTGAATCTGCAGTGCCACTGGTCTGGATCTGGAGTATACTCTCGAAAGAAGCCATGCATACCTATATACCTCGGTTGATTTTCTATTTGGCGCAATGGACTGCACTGCAGTGGTCAGCGTCAGCGTCAGCGTCAGCGTCAGCGTCGGTGTTGGTATGGGTGCTGCAGGTGTTGATCTACTGTAGTAGAGTTCCGGTGCGGTGTCAGTGAGCGTGGTACCGGCATGACGTGTCAGTGTCGATTCCATATCATGTTATCACTTTTAACCATCTATCTCTCCTTTTGCTCTGCTTGTTTGCATTTTTTGCCGTCTTTTCAGTTCGATCAGAAAATCCGAATCGAGGAGCAAGGATTTATTAGCAGTCTCCCACTGCACTTCTCCAGATTATCTGTCATTCTTCTCAACTCAACCCGTCTAACCGACGCGACATCACCGAGCAGTGCAAGAGCAGAGAGACGAAAAGGAAATGAAACAGTAGAACCAAGGCGACGGCTTTTTCTCATATTATTCCATTTCATTCGCTTCGACTCAATACAATTCTGGCCCCAAGCTGGCTGCCAGTGGGACTTTCACTGGCACTGGTATGCGCTCGACTAGGTCCAACAAACGACTAGAACCAGGATTGAACCAGCTAAAGTATCCCAGTAAGAGGAGAAAAGGCAAGGCAAGGCAAGGCATGGTATCACGCTAGGTTGCCTCCCTACCTCCATCTTGAACTCGTTCGTTCGCCTTCCATTAAACCTCTCTCAAGCTCATCTTCGTATTTATACGTGATGCGCCTGCTGCTCCCACCACCACCGCTACCGCCACCACCACCACCACCAGCCGACGAAGAAGCATTGGCTTTGGCAGCCTTTTCTCGTCTCTGTTGCTCTTTGAGCAATCGTTCGCGGTTCCTCGCTTCGCGCTCTAATGTGTGTGGATCCTTTTCTTTTTCTTTTTCCTTATCTGGCGCTGGGGTAGCCGTTGCACTTGACCGGTGAGAGCCACCATTCATACCAGCAGACCCAGACAATCCAACGACTTCCTCTGTATCTCGTCGGTGTTCTCGTTTGTGCCGTCGTGATCGGTGTCGAGAGTCTCGATCTTCCGTGTCATGATCTTGCTGGTCACCACGGTGGTGTTGGCTGGGCCGATCATAATCGTAGTCGTAGTCGTGATGCTTCTCGTCTTCTCGATGCCGGTCATGCCGAGACCGCTTGCGATCCTTGTCCTTATCACGGTCGCGATCGCGGTCTCGGTCTCGGTCGCGGTACTTTTCGTCTCGGTCTTTGTCCCGTGCACCATCTCGATCTCGATCGCGGTCTCGATTTCTGTCACGATCACGGTCACGCTCTCGTTCACGGTCGCGTGGGCGGTGGCCACGGTCTCGATCTTGATCTTTGTCGCGGTGGCGGTCGCGGTCGCGGTCTCGATCACGCTCACGGTCTCGCTCTCGGTCCTCGTATCTCGACGACTTGCTGCTTCGATACTTGCCATCTCTGGTCTCTCCGTCATAATTATCTCTATGGCTGCTCGACAGGACAGACTCGTCGTAATCTTCCATCTCATGATCTCCGTTCGCATCTGCCTCGCCGCGATGCCGACGAGAGCGGGAAGGCCGAATTCTCGTTTCCAAAGAGGTCGACGCCGGCTTTTCTTCTTTGTTTTCATCTCGATTTCGACGCGAGGATTTTCGATCGACCGAGCCGGACCGCGAATATGAACCTTCTGTCCCGTCATTGTCGTAAGCATGACCATCTCTACCCTCTCTCTTGGAGCTGTATTCACGCCCGTCTCTGTCACGATGACTGTCCTGCTCAGCACCTTGATCTTCATGATCGTATCCTTGTTGGTCAGACTGTCTTTTCGTGGAATGATCTCCATTTCTCACTTCTTCGTGACCCACAGTTGGAGTTCGGCTGCTTGCACGTTCGTAGTCTCGAGATTCCGACCGGACCTGACGTGATGCCATCGATGCCCTACCCATGATTTGAAAACCCGTGCCTGCTGACCGCGAGGACGGTCTGGCGGGTGGCCCAGCCGGTTCACGCATCGCTCTCGGACCCGTCGGTGCACCTAGGACACCTACCCCTTTTGACTGATCGGGCGCTTGCGCTTGCACGTGCATCTGTGGGTTTACTGGAGTGTGACCTTTGAGACCATTTGGTGCAGACGAGGGCATACCACCCCGACCACGTATGGGAAATCTACCATGTCCTCGAGCACGAAACCCAAAGTCTTTCATGTGTTCACCATACTGAGCGGAAGGTCCCAAGGGTGCCGAGGGCGGCGGCATTGGTCCTTGGAGGTCTTCACGATAGGCTTCAGGTATCGCTTTGCTTTGATTCTGGGTTTGAACATCACGGTCAAGATCTGTTGTTGCCGCACCATTTATCCGGGCATCTTCTTGACCTTGTTCCTTCTTCTCCTGGGCTTCCCGGTCTCCAAGATCGCCATTCTCTGCAGTCACAGCACCGTCCGCGGGGGTTCCCTCTTCCGTAACTGGTTTTTGATAGTCATCGCCCAGCGCTTCTTGAATCTCTTCCTGTCCGCCAGGAGCGAACTCGTCGTCATCATGGTGGTAGTCAGCCGATTGGTTCTTTGCTGCTGCATCGTTCGACCGATTACCCGGGTTTTGAGACTGTGTAAATTGATTTTCGTGCTGCCGCTGGTCAAAGTTGTTCTGGTAGCCTTGTTGGTATTGCGAAAACTGTTGAAAGTTACCACGGCCTCTACCATAGCCGCCACGTCCACGGCCGCGGCCACGACCGTAACCGCGACCGTAGTACCCGCCTTGAAAATCACCATTGGGGTATGATTGTGGGAAGTTTCCATTGGGACCCATTTTGAAACCGTAGTTGGGACCAAAGTCACCAGGGCCCATGCCATTCGGGAATGCATTTGCATTATTATTCTGCCACATATTGTTGGGTTGGCCATTATTCCAGCCGCCAGAAAACATCCCTGGGTTGGGACCAAAATTCATTCCCACGTTCATGCCATTCATGCCTCCGTTGGGACCGCCAAACCCGCCAAACATGCCAGCCGACATGGGATTCATACCCATGGGCATTCCTACACGACCGGTCAGTAACGTTTTCGGGAAGACAGATGTAATGGGCTGACTTACCCATCATTGGATTGAAACCAGGCATGCCGTTGGCCACCATCATCTGCATCATCTGCGCGTAGTCCATGTTACCGAAGCCATTCATCATGTTTGAAAAGTCCGCCCCGCCCGCGCCCTCTGTTACGCTATCGCCTGCGTCTTGCGGGTTGGGTTTGGATTCGGAAACAGAGGTAGAATCGTCTTGAGGAGTGTCGGCTGCGTTCGTTGTGCGTTGCGGGAGTAAATCTTGATGGTCGTCGTCGAGTTCGACTTGAATGTCGACGTCGTCATCAAGGTCCGCAGATTCGGGGTCGCCGTCCTGGTCGGTTGTTAGCCGCCACGTGAGGAAATAATGCCGCTAAGCACTTACCTCGATTGAAGGTTGCACATCAACTGGGGGAACATCGTCGGCCTCCACAGTCTCAACTACCTGCTCATCACCAGTTGTTGCTGCAGTCGCCGCCGCTGCCATCGTTGTAGTGTCCTGTTCCTGGCCCACCACGTTTGTACCCTCTTCGGCCACAGGTTGCTGAGTAGGTGTGTCTGCCACTGTAGCAGATTTGGCTCTCTCCTCCGCTCTGGCTTTCTCCACCGTTTTGAGGTAGGCTTTTGCAGTGTTGCGCATAGCCTTGTTTGGTTTGCATGTCTCGGAGGTGAACGGTTTATGGTCACAGACTGGACAACTGGCATCGCAAGCATTGTTGAAGCCTATATTGTATGAATATTTCTGTATAGTTCCAAGCACCTTGGTGGTAGACGTACATGATTCACAGATCAAACCATCACAACATGTGGCCTTGTAGGCATTGAGGTTGAACTTGTGGCAGGCCGCACAGTGCAGTTTATCAGGGACTTTCTCCCAGTCAAGGGTACTGCTGGGGTTAGCCGGGCTCTCAAACTGAATCTGTGTCCACTTGCCTGATCAAAGCCGCCAGGGAGGCATCAAGGGTCGGAACTGCCATGATTGCTGTGGTTGTCTAAGTGCAGCGGGAGGCCGACAGAGAACCGACCGTCCAAGGAAGTGGACGAAGAAGTTGACGGCCGCCGCAGAACAAACGCCATAACCTGATAGCACGTTGGGAGGAGTCACCGGTGTACAAAGAAGTCTAGGTGAGCCGATGGGGAGATTTCAGAAGACATTGAGTCATATTTCAGTTGGTGATCAAAAGTTCATGAGATATTGATGAATGGAAGAAATGCAGCCGCGCCGTTTGTATGGGCGCAAACGTTGGAACGCAGGCAGTGAAGTTCTACAACGATCGCGCCCAGCGCCTGTTCAACTGTTCGCTTGTTCCTGTGGCCCGCCCACTGCAATAATAATGTGGGCCGCTGCGCTTGGATGTTGAGTGGCCACCCGCAACTTGCTGTTCAATTCGCCTCGAAGGCACCCCAGTCGAAAGCATCCTTTGGAACAAGGAGTTCATACCACCTACTAAGTAGTGGTGGTGTTGGTCAATATTATCGGGGCAAAGTGATGAAGTCATCGACGCGAAGATACCGTATAACCCATACATTGTAAACCACGGACCAGCATCATGGGGGTATATCTGGTCCAGAAGTTGCTGTCTCCGAGCAAGCAGTGGCCGAGAGCGGTTCTCTATGACCTGTATCTACCTACGTACCTGAGATACCATTATTTCAAGTTATTCAACAGCATTGCCGTATCTACGGGTCAATTCGTTGCTCATAACATACATATCTGGAAAAGCTTTTTGATGGCGCAGAACGTGGCATCATGATCCTGGGACCTATCAATGGCATTGATTGCATTGCATTTGTGGCCTGTCTGATCCCTCAGCTGCTTTATCAACTGAACCCGCTTCTGCTCCTGCATGTACTGGCCGGAGTGGTACCTTTTCTAGGTCAGCGACACGAACCCCAAGGAACTTCGACATCAACCCTTGCTAATGCTCTGATAGTCTTCCGGCTCCCATATCAGTTGATCAAAGAACGCCTCGTCACCAAGAAAGCGAAGCGATCCCCGTTCGCTCAACATGCCACTTTTTTCCAGGACGTAGTTGTTCGATGTGTTCGATATGCCTTTGCCGAAATCCCTGCAAGTGTAGGCAGAGTATTCTTCTCTAAATGGGTATCGTATCCGTTCTTCAGGTTTCGCTTGTTGAGACATGGTTATCTGCATTGTCCGATGTACTATACAGAGATTGTCCGACCTGACTTCCGGGGTATTTGGATTGCTGATGGCCCCGATTCCGATCCTGATATCATCATCTACTATTGCCACGGTTAGTAACCCCTCCAGAGAGCTCCAGAGCTCTCTGGAGCCTAAACACAGAAGAGCTGATTGAGGGAACCAGGAGGTGGGTTTTCCATGGGGTCAGCATATTTCTATCTCGAGTTCCTCATGGCCTGGGCGACACGGCTAAAGCAGAGCGGCTTCCGCAACCCTGCAGTGTTTGCCTTGGAGTATACGCTTGTACCAGACGCACAGTGGCCGACCCAAGTCAAGGAGACCGTCGCTGGATACACTTTTCTGTGCGAGACCTTTGGAGAGGGATCGGCCGCACAAATCAGCGTCAGCGGTGACTCTGCTGGAGCGACCCTGGTTTTGAGCATGTTGCTTCATCTGGAGGGCCACGAACAAAATCCAAACAATCAGCGGCTGTCTCGCCCGAATCTGGCCATTCTACTTTCGCCATGGACTCATCTTGTCTCAGAGTTGAATAGGAACACCGCGAGTGACTACCTTGATAAGGACAGTCTACATTTGTATGCGCGCCAGTATGCTGGAGACGCGGCGACAACTGACGGCCTGATCTCACCTGGACTGTCCATGAGCGGATGGAAGAAAGCATCACCGCTGGAGGGTTACTGCATCGTATATGGAGCTGAAGAGGTGTTTAGCCCAGCAATCGAAGAGACCATTGCGCACATGAAGAACGAGGGAGCCACAGTCAAGGCTTGTCGACAAGAGGCGTCCAATCACGCCTGGCCTGTTGTAAATTTGTTCCTCGGAGACAGTCGCGAGGAACGGCTGTCTGGATTGGATACCATGACCAACTTCATCGTCTCCTCGAGTCCGACGCCGAAGATGTAGATGCACAGGAAATTCTGTCGTTCAACTCCTCTCTCCGCATGCCATCAGATTAGATCAAGTTTTAACAACTGTCATAAACAGCCTTTGGGTCTGCTGCGAGGCGACCACAGTCTGGACAGACAGGGTTGCCGCACGACAGTTGTCTTTCCCGGGACCATTTGCAGCATGCTTCTATCATCATTTGGCAGCGACCAGCAACAGAGATATCCAACGAGCCGGTAAGGATAGAACATAAAAACGCGAGAACGATACCAGGACGAGTAGAGCTGTTAAGATGCTCTGATATTATTTACCTATAGGTACCTGACTGCCCTGCAGTGAAGTGTATTTCATTTCATTCAACATCATTGTAAGTCGCGGTGAAGTACGGAGGCTCTACTGTAGTATGCGACAGCAGGGTTAAAGGGAATCTGGACTAGCGCGTGACAAAGTTGGCGCGGATGATGATGGGTGACATGTCGCAATTAGAGCCAATCCACGCCCGACACAGCCCCAAACTCTGATATTACTGGTGGATCTGGTCTGATCCGATTTCTGCGGCTGTCGTGGCATCAGCTTTTTTATAAACATGCGCAATTCCCCCTCCGCCGCGCCTCCCCTTTTTCCGAGTCGTTCTGCAGACAGCGCGCCAGCCCCTCTCTTCTGCTGCTAAAGCCAAACTCGCCGCTTCAACCGAGCCATACACCGCCATCGCCACCACGCCAAATCAACACCTTGGACCGGATCTCTGTGTCCGAGGTGCTCTAATCCACGGCCCTACCTTTTTCCGGCCCTTACCTTGCATGTTCCGGTTCGAGTTGACGCGAACACGACACGCCCACCGGCCTGTTTTAACTGCAGTCAAACAAACACTACCACTGCTAGTAGTAGTGTCTATCCGAACTACTCTATCTGCTCAGCCGTGTCTGACGGATACTGGAGCCTGCCAGTGCTGCAGTAAGATCAGTATCTCGTTTGCCCGGCCCTGCACGTGACATCACCAACTGGCAACCTGACTCGAGACGAACTGCACCTGCCTGCTGGACACCATGGAGGGCACGAGTCTTCTTTGAAAACAATACCTCAACACGACGTCCAGCCCTACCAACATGTCTGTAACCACACCATCGACATCTGTCCAGCCAGTATCAAAGTCAAATCAAACATCTACCCGTCTATCCACCTGTACACCACCCTCGTGTCACTGCCAGCCTTTCTGAGCAATGAGTGACGAGCAGGATAAGTATCGACCTCGTTCACCGGACCTGTCAGGCTTCAACGCCCCACCGCCTAGACTCAGTCGCATTCCTTCGTACTCTTATACCGCTTCGCCCTTCTTCTCTCCTCAGAGCGCCGCTCCGTCAACGTCCTATTTCAGTTCCCGGGACTACTCCGCCGTCCCGCACCAGGCTTATCCTCCATCCACCACTCCTAGGACTCCGAACATACCCACCCAGCCTCCCCTGCCAAGTCACTCGCCACACCTGCCACCATCCTTCAACAATCCTTATCCCTTGCACTATTCGCAGCAGCAGCCTCAGTTTCAAGCTCCGCGGCATTTTATTGGAACTGAACTTCACCAGCATCCACCTCAACAATTCGCACCACCTTATCCGAGTGTCGATTCCTTCCACGACATGGCGCGCACGCGACAGAGGAAAGCTGCCGAGGATGCTCAATTCGCTTTCAACCAGGACCATCATGCAAATGCCGTCAATCCAACCAAAACAGAGCAAACACAGACGCCTCCGCCTCCGCCGGCTAATGTCGCCAATGATCCATCACATGGCATTGATGTGAGAACAAAATTCCCCGTGGCACGTATCAAACGCATCATGCAAGCCGACGAGGACGTTGGCAAAGTTGCACAGGCCACTCCCACAGCTGTTTGTAAGTATTACTACCCCTTGATCTTTGCTTCACATTCTAACATCGTCTAGCTAAAGCACTGGAGCTTTTCATGATAACTCTGGTCACCAAGGGGGCAGCAGAGGCAAGGGCTAACAGTTCCAAGCGCGTCACGGCACAGCATCTGAAGGCTGCCTTGATGAAGGACAGTCAGTTCGATTTCTTAACCGAAATTTGTGAAACTGTGCCCGACGAAGGGTCCAAGAAAGGCAGAGCGAAATCCGAAGCAAAGAGTGAAGACAGCGACGAGGAGATCGCACCCAAGCGAAAAGGAAAGACGCGTAAGCGAAAAGCCAGTAGCGACGACGATACCGATTGAACGGCCACATTTCGCCGTTGGACCTCGTTCCCCATTACTACTGCTACATTTGTACATTTGTACGAGTCTTACTATCAGCAAAAACATATTGCTGTACGAGTGACATTGGAGGGATCCTGGCGCAACCTGAACATGACCCTCTGTCTTCAGACGAGCACATTACAGACGCCGTAAAGCCCTTGTCCCGCTGGTACTGCGCCACGATTGATATCCCTTCAGAGCGCCGCCTCCATGGAATCTTTGGCTGGGTTGCCACGCCACATTTACAGCTTCGCCGAGGGGCACCTTTCAAGTTCCAAGCCCCACGAAGCATTCCGGGACTCTAAGGTTGCTCCTATGCATAGACACTCTGGTGTCTGCTGGGATCTGATGGAGTGTTGTTCCTCCAAGGCCAGGGGGCTTGATTCACGACAGCCAGCAGGATGACAAGTCCGAAGAAGCAGGTGAAGCCAAGTGCAATCCAACCCACGACGGCAGAGTAAGCCACCACCACAAGACACAACAGCACGAAAGCTCCAACGGTCAATGCGCCCATAAGCCCACTGGCAAAGATGGCATACGTCTGGACACTCCACTGACTTGTTTTGCCGTTGGTTCCGTCCCAATCGGCGACCCAATGATTCTTGAAGAACGTCAGCAACGTTGAGCCTAGCGAGGCAAATGCGAGAGCAAGCAGGAACAAAAGCCAACTGATGGCCAAGAACAGTTGGATCTGTTTGGTGCTGAATGACGAGCTTGGAGACGGTGGAATGTTGTTGTTTGAGAGCACATAAGAGAAAGTAATGCTTGCACCCAGCGTGGCAATGCCGATGATCGTGGTGAACAGTCCATTGAAGAAGGTTGCCACTGCTGCGCCCGAGTGTTTAGCCATGGGGCGGATATGGCTCAGGGTGTGTCCATGCTCAGACCATATACCAGTGGGTGACTTTCTAGGATGGGGGTGATGCGCGTTGGCTGTTGGTTGATATGCACCGCTGTAGCCAGCAACCATTCCATTGCCCTCACTTCTAGGCGCTCTAGGTGCTGTGGTGGATTCGTCCCCTGCACTTCGATTCTGCTCCACGACCATGGTTCTTGAGACACAGATATTCAGGTAGTTCTTCGGCAGTGGTGTTGATTGGACCACCAGATCGAGCCTGGTGAGGCTATCGGGACCACAACAAGTAGGCAGCTCACAACAATTGAATGAGAGCATACGTTCAGTAAATCAGATCAAGCTTTAGAAGCACAGAGACTAAGCAGTATATATATCTCTATTGAACTGCAGGCGAAAGCGGTTCGATTTGGATGCCTGGTCAGAGAAGGCAGTCACGACCATCCGATCTCACAGTACAAGGGCAACCGCAGCAGTAACGAGGCTCAGTTGTATCCCCTGCTTGGGGGCCTCGCCCTACGAACTCCATCCCATCCAACACCGGCTGCGGCGCAGCTGGACACATTGACCGAGCACCTGCCTTGTCTTTGCACCAATATGAGTCAGTGCATACGAATATGGACCTTGTGAGTCTTGCGCCAAACCGGTCTGCTGCTGTGTGATGTTGAACGACTCTAACCAGCAGGTGACTGGGTAGCTCACGCGCCTGATTGCAGGCTCAGGTACATCCCCAACCAAGCAGCGCACCAACACACCTGCGGAACGCCTCGCGACTTGTAAGAGTATCTGCAATGCATTGAATGTGAGTCAACCGACTTGACGATGCCGATGGGACTGTCTGTAATCTGACCGGTCCAGCAAACCTGGCGCAACGGCAGCCTTGAACGCGAGGACGATGTCGCCCTGGCATACACCACGAAACTCCTCCAACGTCTGGAAACGATCCTCCAGGACGAGTCGCGGAGAGCGGCACCTCACTCCTGCCTACGATATGTCACCTCGAGTCAATCGTACATTATAGTCACGAAACTGGCACTCTCCTGCAGGCACGTCGACATACTCAAGACAGCGGCGCAGTTGTTCCATATTCTTATCAATGGCGAGGCGGAGGGACTGCTGGACAGCAAACTATTTGCGAGGTCCTTACTGGATTTGGTCTGGTATGCCACAATAGGAGGAAGACTCATTGTTGAGGAACGCTTGGAGACGGATTTGGTTGAACTCCTGTTCGAGATCGCTACAAAGATCAGATTGGACCCAGATATCCTGCCCGCCTGGTTCTACCCAGACCGCGAGGTACCCCAGGGCCGGAACGCTGCAGATGACCCGAGGAAGAGTCAATTTCCCCTGTTCCACGTGCTCGTACAATATGTCCACCATGACGGCTCGGTGGGCGACTTTGCCCGCACGGCATTACTGTACTTGACGGAAACGGCGTCGAAATTCCGACCTCTGGAGACCTGGATGATTGAAAGCGATCTAGCACCTCAGATGGCTAGTGGTCTAGGTGCTCTATACAGCAGGTTGAGCAGACAGTCCACGCACTTCATCAGCCAAACATCGACGCCTCCTATCGTCGCTTTATCGGACGCTCCGCAGACCGCGGTTTCGCCGGCCGAATCGCCTTCCGACGGGCAGCAGGATCTCAAGGCTTTCTTTTCATACCTGGCATTTTGGCAGGATACATTGAGTCATTGTAAATCCGTTGAGGTCAGTGATACATTGTTGGACCATTTTCAGGTGCTTTTTGTCCAACAGCTGCTGTATCCTTCTCTACTCGAGTCGTCCGACGTTGAAGGTGGCTCCACTGCTGCGGTTATAACACATCTCTCACGGATCCTCCTTGCTCTCGACCATTTCCAGCTTGTGGACCGTATTCTACGATACCTTCTGGCTTCTCCGGCCGCTCTGCAAGAATCCAAGGAGAAAAGCCATCGACGGCAGCGCATGTCTGTCAGTCGAAGGAAGTCGATGGATCACTTGAAGACCCTGGCGGAGTATGCTGATAGCCCTTCACCGGACCTCTTCAACCTTCTCGACTTGATGGAAATAAGCCTGAAATCAAGTCATTCGGAGACTGTTAGTGCTTGCCTCAAGCTGCTGTCTGTTCTCCTCCAAAAACAACATTATCATGTTGCTGTTGCTCCAAGCCTATTCAAGCTCGAGCCTGCCCCAAACGCTGCTGGTCGATATGGGGTTGACGAGTTTAACAGTCAGCTTTGCAGACTGTTTGACGAGGCAGCAGCCATAGCCACCCATGAGGACATGGACGGATCCTATCAGGCTGCTTTGTTGGATGCTCAGACCCTTCTGGAGCAGCATAGCTGTTATCTGACCCGCGAGCCAGACACTGAGACGTCGGACAGGCACATGCTGTCCATCGGCCGGAATAGCAGGCTTTACGACGCCTTGATCACTTTACTGCAGCACTTCTTCGCCAACGACACTGTCACTAATCTCTACCTAACAGAATCTTTGATATCCATAGCCGCGTGCGAACAGATAGATCTCCATTCTTGGCTCCTTCCATCCCAAAAGGCAGGTCCCGTCGAAGAAGATTCTGCAGACAATACGACCTTTGTTCTTGGGGAATTGGTCGAACAAGTCAGGCAGTGGCGGTCTCAGTTCCCTCACTGGGATGACTTGATCCAGGAAAGAAGATTGGAACTGTTGGAAGAGGACCGGCAGAGCCAACAAACAAAGGATGCAGGATCGAAGAAGAGGGGAGAGTCGCCCAGAAGCTCCAACTCTCCTCTGCCTCCGCGACCGTCAACTCCAAGAGGAAGCAGGATCATCACCAAGGAGTTTGGTTCAATAGGCAGTACGTTGTCGAAAGCTGGGAGTCCAAAGGCACCCGCTGCGGAACGTGCAAGCAGTCGATCGTCTTTCCGCCGACCATTACAACCTGCAGAGGCTAATGTGCAAGGAAATGATGCTGCAGCACAACAACAGTTGTCCGCTTCAAGCTCGTTACTAAAGACACAAGTCACCTTAATGAGCCTAAGACCACCCGAGGAGGCTTCGGCATCCTTGCCCCTCCACGCTGGACGCCAGCAATCTCCCACTCCCCAGCCTGGCTTGCGTGTTGCTACTGTGAGCAACGAAGACTCGGGGACTGTCACCCCGGGTGGTGAGGGCGCTCAAGCAATACGAACTCAAGCCAGTCTGAGTCATATATTGACGAACGCCATCATACTTCAAGAATTCATTCTTGAAATCGCCGCCGTGGTGCAGCTGCGGGCAACTCTCTTCGATGAAGTCCAATTCAAGGCTCAGACTACTGAATGATGAGGTGCTCATATGCCAATCTTTCTATTAACTGTTATTATCACATTCCAGCGTACTTGACGCTTATGTCCCGTTAGCCACCGTGGATAGAGTCTTCTTCTCATATTCGTCCAGGAGGGACAGGAAATGGTTCCTTCGCCACGTCGAGATCCACGAAATACAGAAGGCATTCCGCTGGAACTGAATGAGATCTTTTCTGGTCACGTCGGTCTCCACCGCCATCTTTTCCATGTTTTCATTGACATAAGCCCTAAAATATGCAGGGTCGTCCGAATTGATAGTGACCTTCACCCCACGGCGGAGGAGGTGGACAATTTCTTTACCTTTGAAGTCCTGGGTTACGACCGAGTTTGAGACTGGACAACATGTCAGCCCGATACCTTTGTGGCGCAGCACCTCGATTAGGGACTCGTCCTCAACGACGTTGGTTCCATGGTCAATTCGATCAACCTGGATCTCGTGGATGACTTGGCGGATGTTGTCAATGCTGTTGGGCTGGTCTATGTCGCAATGCGCAGTCAGGAGGAAGCCTTCTCTGCTTGCACGCTGGAACACGGCAGCAAACTTCGAAGGCGGGTTATCGCGTTCGTCGGAGTCCAGACCTACGCCAATGATCGAGTCCCTGAAGGGCAAGGCCTCCATCAGCGTAGCCATGGCATATTCTGGAGACTGGTCCCGCAAGAAGCACATGATAAGGCTGGCAGAAATCCCCAGAGTTCTTTGAGCAACCAACAGCCCCATGCGGTATCCCCGAAGGATAGTCGGAAATGTGACACCCCTTGAAGTGTGTGCTTGAGGATCAAAGAAGAGCTCCACATGCTTGACATTCTGGGAATGAGCATGGGTAAGATAAGAGAGGGCCAGATCGCGGAAGTCATGCTCCGTTTGTAGGACTGCCATATTGGGGTAGTAAACTGCGAGGAAGCTGCTCAGGTCATGGAAAGAATAGCCTGACGTCTGGTCGAGAGATGACAAGGCTGGCGGTAACGGTAGACCATTCCGCTCTGCTAGGGTGCGGGCAAGCGAGGGCGTCAAACAGCCTAGCAGACAAGTTTATCGCCCGTCAGCTTGCTCGTGTACCTTGGACATTGTTTTACTCAGGTAGCAAACAACAGTTTGATACCTTACCTTCTAGATGGACGTGCAACTCGGCCTTGGGCATGCCGGCGATCCAGGCTTTCAAATCTTCGGAAGCCATGGCGATGTATAGACCGATAACAATGCGGCACGCTGTGAGTCGCAATCTAAGGTTGATGGATAAAAGATTGGTTCAGTATCAGGCGTGGAATCCAAGGCAAGACAACGCTGTTCGTTGTCCTAGTCGTCATCCTATTCCATGATCGAGGCATATGCCCACTTCTCAATTCAACTTTCAGGCTACGTTGTAGATGGTTTGATAAGAGGAATCACGTGGAATTGCGCAAGCGGCGTCAATACCTGCCTAAAAGTTGCTACCACTGGCAGTAGAGTACTATCGTATTTTAGGTACCTACAGTACCTACCTTAATGAACTTGATGTGCAGCTGACGGGAGATGAGCATCGAAAAGCAGGTTCTAGGAGGGTTGAACTTGGCCGGGAGTGCATTAGTCGGTACCTATCGCGCTTCCCCTGTGCCATTGGCGCGGAATTGCTGCAGCCCTGTCAACAATGACTGTCAATTACTAGTAGGGACTGCTTTAGATGCTAAAGGCTTATACTAGTACAGCTGTCGCAGGACACAGACAACCTTAAGACGAACGTGCTGGATATCATCTAGATATGCTCATATCTTTTTGATGTAGAATTATAACCTTTCAAGTCGTACATTTGTTATAAAGAGTCAGGGGAATTGGGGATGATTGCTATGGCTTCCACTGGGTAAACAGTTAGCAGTACGGGGCCGGGGCGGGCACCACTGGCATCTGGCAGCGGGTGCCCGTAACCCCGTTGGTGAACCTAAACCTTAGGCGTGAAGGTAGTCTGTGTTAAGCGGTTGATAACTCCGTAGCGCCCAAGATCAAATTATCGGCGCGATTAAAAGCCTGAGTGCAGCGTAACAGGCGGCGGGCACAGCACTAAACAGAGAGACTAGTCCTCTTTAGGCTCCTGAAACAGCCTGGAGCAGATCCTGCAGTGCTAAACACGGTGGAGGCGGTGGCCCAAGACTCAGGCTGCCCACTGGCACTGCACTGCACGACTCCTGAACCTGGTAGAGAGACCAGTATTAGGTCAAGTAGTAGTAGCAGGGACACAGCACGCAGGTAACCGGGCATCCTCGAACAATTTCTCCTATCCCGCTCAGGCTGCGCTCCTCGACGACAGCGTGATCATTAATTGTTCTTTCGACAGACCACGAGGTCGTCATTGACAGCATTGGACTTTGACGCGGTGTATCCAACCTCATCTCCGCTCATCATACCGGCCACCACCGCACAGACTCTCACGCGCACATCGTCGCGTCTGACACTCCGCAGCTGTACCTGCATTAATAAGTGACTGCACCTTGGCGACGCATTGCAATCACTGGTAGACGGCCGCTCCGACCATCCTCAACCACCCGATTTTCTTTTCAGTTCGAGGTCGACTGAAAGGCACTGTTCTTGCTCCGAGTCTGCGTCGTTTGCTGCGTACCGAAGGAAGATGGTGGATTTGAACTAAGGCGCCTGCGGCCCCGTGAACAAGCCTCGCGAAGCCAGTAACAGCGTGTCTCATCTTGCTGCGGTTAACGATCCACGGCATCGCATGAACTTGAACACCGTATTCCAACCGCCTTCCTCCTCCGGCACTTCACGGTTCATACTGTGAACTTGATGAGCCAGGCGCGATGGCGTTCCTGTTCAAATCCAAAACCAAACACAACGCGCCGGCTCCTGCGAGCCTGCCTCCGGCGAGTCGAAATGTCCATACGTCCGATGGCACACCAGCCTCATCCACTCAGACGAGTTCATTAGAGAAGAATACAGAACGGTCGACGACGCAATCGCCTGCTCCCAATGCCAACGCCGCTGCCAATGGCTCAATGACTTCGATGGGGTCGAGTGTGACCGGCGCGCCTACATACCCACGGCGTGAAAGGGCCGAGTCGGAGTCAGGGGTGCGTTTGTCGCTTGCAATTGAGCGGTTTATGTTCACGGACTGACATTGATTCTTCTACAGGCTCGTCCTGCTAATGCCGGGTCGCAAGTCTCCCAGGTTCCTAATGCTGCTCTCTACCCCTGGTCGCAACGGCGGCTGAATTTCCCTACTCCGCAATCAAATCCATTTCCTCGCTATGGCGCCGCCGTGAATGCCGTCGCATCCAAAGACGGCGACATATACATCATGGGTGGTTTAATAAACGGGTCCATGGTACGCGGTGACTTGTGGCTGGTAGAAGCTGGCGGTGGAAATCTGTCTTGCTACCCCATTGCTACGGTCTCTGAAGGCCCTGGACCAAGAGTCGGTCACGCCAGTCTTCTGGTTGGCAATGCCTTCATTGTCTTCGGTGGTGACACCAAAATGGACGATTCTGATGTTCTTGATGACACTTTGTACCTGCTTAACACCTGTAAGTGGACTATCTTCACGTTGTGCTGAATTTCGCTTACCGTCTCAGCTTCACGCCAGTGGTCAAGGGCCGCTCCTCCAGGACCGCGACCTTCAGGCCGCTATGGACACACCTTGAACATCCTGGGCTCCAAAATCTATATCTTCGGCGGCCAGGTTGAAGGTTATTTCTTTAATGACCTCGTCGCATTTGATCTTAATGCTCTACAAAATCCGACAAACCAATGGGAATTTCTAATACAAAACACTGGTGATGGTGTTGGCCAAACGGGGAAGGTGCCGCCTCCGCGGACCAACCATACTGTCATCAGCTACAACGACCAGCTGTACCTGTAAGTGGCCTTTCCGACGTAAATGAGGATTCGTATTGACCAAATTGACAGGTTTGGCGGGACAAATGGTACGCAATGGTTTAACGATGTATGGACGTACAGTCCTGTCAAGAACAGCTGGACACAGCAAGACTGTATAGGATACATCCCAGCGCCCCGTGAAGGCCATTCGGCTGCATTGGTCAACGATGTTATGTATATTTTCGGCGGCCGAACCGAGGAGGGAACAGACTTGGGTGATTTGGCCGCGTTCCGTATTACTTCAAAGAGGTGGTACACGTTCCAGAACATGGGGCCTTCGCCATCGCCGCGGTCGGGCCACAGTATGACCGCGTATCGAGACAAGATCATCGTTCTGGCCGGCGAGCCCTCATCAGCACCGCGGGATGCTAACGAACTGAGCATGGTATATGTCCTGGACACCGCCAAGATACGGTATCCCAATGACGCCCCAGCTCTTGGACAGGCTGGAGACGCGAAGCACCCTAGCAGTCCGACCAGGAGGCCGAGCACAGATGTGAGAACAGCTGCTCCGCCAATCCGATCCACGTCGAGAGAGGGCCAAAGAAGTCAGGCCGGGCATCGCGAACCATTCGCTGGTGGACCCGTCCAACGGCCAGATGGAGCTCATCAAAATCCACAAGCCTCAAGACTACCGCGAGCGTCTATGGCGCAAGGCCCTACCGGACCAGGACCCCAAGGTCAAACAGGCACACCTCGTATGAATGGAGTGCAGTCTCCCGCTAACGGTGGGCCAAGAAGCCGGTACAATGGGCCACCTATTGACACCCGAGCCTCTTCTACCGGACCAGATTCAATCCGGTCCGTGCCTACAGATACCTTGGTGCAAGCTCCAGTCATCAAAGAAATGCAGAAAGACAGCAATAGACCGAGCAGAGAAGGCAGCCCGGTTGCTCATGGCCGTAGAACGCCAACTCAACGGACAGAAACCAAGGCAAAGGCGATGGAGGCAGGTGAGGCGGCTCCATTAGTCCACAATGGGGTTGCCAGGCAACGATCCCTACGTTCACAGCGAGCTCCAAGCTCCATTGACAGCACAGAGGAAGGCCTGCTCGGTCGGTCGTCTTCTGGGCGACATCATGGGGATCCCCATGCTGATGTCAGAAGTTCACGCAGCATGCCCGATGAGCCGAGATCGCCGAAAATGAACCCCCATCAGGAGGCGCTCCTCAAAGAATTGGAGACAGTGAAGAAGACGAACGCTTGGTACGCTTCTGAATTAGCATTGGCTCGCAAGCAAGGTTACCACCCGGCCACGTCGCCCAGCCCGACTTTTGACGAGCGGGCTGTGACTCAGGTGGCGGAGGATGACCGACCGCTTATGGAAGCATTCGTGAACATGAGGACGGAAATGGTCAAAATGCAGGAAGCCATGGAAGCACAAGCCTCGTCAATGGCCAAACGGGTAGCCGAGGTCGAACATCAACGAGACGCGGCGGTTACCGAAGCGGCATATGCAAGGGCCAAACTTGCTGCTCATGGTGGCAGTCAGCGAAGCACGCCTCAGCCAGACGCCTCCCGGGAGTCTGACGAACAAGAACGGTTCACTGATCTTACGCGCCGGCTTGCATTGGCTCTTGCTGCACAGTCGGAGCATAAGAGTAAACTTGAATCCCTGCACAATGAACTTGCGGCGGAGAAAAAGGCGCGGGAGTTGGCCGAAGACTCTCTGGACGCCTTACAACGTCGATACGAAGAACTGAGCAACGGGCGAAATCCCGGCGAGCTGGAAGCGTTGCGGGCAGAACTGCATGAAGCTCAAAGCTTAGCGCGAGCTGAAGCTGGCCGGAGGGCTGAGGTCGAAGAAGAACTACGTCTCCTCCGAGTTGAACACGATGGCTTGCGGGAGGCTCATGAGCGCGCGTCCTCGCGGTTGACGGACCATACCGCCTCCATGGCTGCATTGGAGGCTGCCGTGGCAGCCTCTACCGGCAAAGCCAGTCTCTACGAGCGACAAATCGATGAGGAGCGTCAGCAAAGAGAAGCCGCCGAGCAGAAACTTTCACAGCTCAGGGCTGAGCATGAAGACAGGACTAGAGAGCTAGAGTCCACTCTCAAACGCCTGCGAGATGCCGAGGAACTTGCCGAGACTAATGCGAAGGAAGCCTCCACGCATCGTGAGGCTTTGCTCGCTGGACTTGCCAAGCTGTCAAGTCCTGAAGCAAATTCGAAGCGTGACTCTCTCACGGAACAAAAGATGTCAGCTCTACGAGAATCTGCGGAACAAGCGGCAAAGCTGGCCAAACGAAATCAGGAAGCGGCGGAAAAAGCCGCGCAGAAATTACGGACTGCCGAGGAACGAATCGCCGGTTTGGAAGCCTATCAGGAACAGTCAAGCCGAGAAGCTCTGCAAATCCGACGCCAGCTTCAGGGCGCATTGCGAGACGCCCAGAATTACCAGGCCGAGATTCGAGAGCTCCGAGCCAACCTTGAGGTTAGTCAGCGCGACGCTAGCGCACTGGCAGTTCAACATAGTGCTCTCAAGGATCTACTATCAGAACGTGGCATGAATTCTTCTGATCTGAGGAGGTCTCCAAACTGGGACCATTCTCCAACCTCTCGACTCGGCACACCTGAGCAAAATCGGCTGCGAGAGCTCGATCAGCAACTCCAAGCAAGCATCAAGGCGCATGAGGAGACCAAGAATCAATTCGAAGCTCGTCTGCAGGAGGCGGACAGCGCCTATAAGGAAAAGCTTGAACAGCTCGAAAATGACTATCAGTCTGCTGTCCACTACGTGAAGGGGACGGAGAAGATGCTGAAGAAGATGAAGGAAGAGCTCACCAAGTACAAGGCTCAGAATTCTCCGCTTGCAAATGAGTTGGAAACGGCTCGGACCACCAACAACGCTTCCACAACGGCGGTCGACACTTCATCTTGGGACAATGAGCGCAAACAGTTGCAAGAGTCAATTGAGGAATTGAGGACACAGAGTTCCAAACAAATCACCCTGCTGGAA
Organism: Exophiala phaeomuriformis; assembly: GCA_010883475.1. Classification (NCBI taxonomy): domain Eukaryota; kingdom Fungi; phylum Ascomycota; class Eurotiomycetes; order Chaetothyriales; family Herpotrichiellaceae; genus Exophiala; species Exophiala phaeomuriformis. The sequence continues at coordinate 68,770 of JAAAJI010000001.1, read as the reverse complement.
TCCAACATTGCGTCCCTGAAATCCGACATTGCCGCCCTGGAGTCTGAACGAGCTCAACAAAAACAAAATCATGAAGAGTTGACACGATCAACGGAGCAAGTGGGCCGAGAACTCGAACAACTCAAGTCCGAAAACTCTATGCTAGAGAAGCGTGCCCAAGAAGCCGAGGCAAGGGTGACTATCCTGCTCGATCAAGTCGGACAATCGGTTGGGAACTATCGCCGGCAGTCTCAGTTGCAGCCCCTCTCTCATGGTGCGGTCAATGGCATACATCATGACCGAGGAGAGAGTGTTTCAACGCTGACGGATGTCTCGGTGAACGACGATGTTCTCGGTCATCGAGATGAACGTGGCTCTGTGGCTCTTGACAATCTGGCTTCAGAGCTAGAAACACTAAGATCACAGTGGGAAAGCACGAGCAGGAACAACTATCGAATCAGTACACAGTTTGACTCGGAGAAGACGCCGACCACAGAAACCCATGGCAGCGAGCTCAGTGATAATTTGGCGCATTGGAGAAGGCGACTGGCAGAAGAAGAAAAGAGTTCTCGGGAAACAGCAGTTGCTTGAATGCGTTTTGCCAGTTTTATTTTCCGACGGCTTATGGCTTGTGAGTTGATGACTGGTTTTATGGCTGACCAGATCCGCCTGAAGAAGAGGGTGAATGGTTAGTTTTGATTGCGATGATCGCATGATTGTTGTTGAACAGACTCATACTTTCTTGTGCTTTGTACTGCACTTGGTGGCGTTTTCTTGACCGAGCATGACTTTTCTATTTTCCTCTTTCTGGGAGGGAGAGGCCCTGGATGGCCATTTGGTGTATTGAGTGAACGAGACAAATGACGAGATCAGCCGAACTTGGGTGTATTATCTGTGCCCTCGGCTAGCGCGATTCTCAGGAGACCCTTTTACAATATCGAGTCTAAAGTTAAAGCCAACCCAACGTGGCGAAGATATCTTTCTCTTTTTCTTGCCTACCACTCGTTCTCTCCATCTTATGTACTATGGTAGACCTCTCTGGTCCAGGTGAGCTATAACAATAATCTTCGCAAGGGGCTCTCAAGGTGTCAGCCCCGACGACTCCACAGCCTTACACGTGATGATGATCACGTGACGCCGATGGGCTGGTCACCAAAAGCGGCGGTGCAGACAGCCATTTGGGACTGGCAAGGCTGACAGATGTCCAAGTCTCTAACTGGTGAATTTTGGCGGTGGCAGCGGCGGCGGAAGTGCAGCCCTTCGAACCTCAAAAGAGGCTGGACGGCATACGACAGCACACAGCACATTGCACATTGCACATTGCACGTCGGTTCACCAGCCGGTCCGACCTACATTGTGTCTCTTTGCAGGCCGCCATGGGCTTGTAAAATAGCTTTTGTCCACCATATCTTCTAGGCAGGCGTCTTGGGCGCTTGTACTATTGCCATTCAGTTCGACCTTTCGTTGAAGTGTCCCTCACCCTGCCGGCACTACAACCTGGGTAATGTCTGACCACAACGAGACTCCGTCGGCTATGCACATCGACACAAAACTACCAGTGGTTTGCTGGAGGAACCTCCAGACCGTCTAGTTTCCCTACACCGGCCGAGACAATAAGCCACAGAAAGCATGGCGTCGCAACCTAGTAGACAAAGAGATGTCGGGCTGGGACTGGGGCTGAATACGAGCCTTCGCAGGCCCGCAACGCAGGGCGACACGTCGACGCCAGCGCAAGACACGTCGACCACCGATGCGACTCGAGCGTTCTCCTCCCCCATATTCAAACGACCGTCGTTGGTGAACGGGACCGGGTCTAGTCAGCAAAGCGGGTTGTCGTCATCCCAAAGAATAATTCCAAAAGAGACGGAAGACTACTTGACGGCCAGGCCGGCACCATTACATCGTACGAAGAGTGACCTTGGACCACGGCGGAAAGAGGGAGGCCCGACAAGCCCCTCGTCAGAAGACAAGCGTGCGCACATCCGGCATGGCTGGGACGATGAATACACTTCGAACGAATACCTGTCACTGTTACACTCGACATTTTACATGTACTACACTGAAAAACGGCACGAAACCAATGGCTCCCTATCAGAGGAGTCGAAGAAATTCCCCAGTGTGGACTGGCGGATGAAGGACAGGATGAAGACGGTCTCTGCCGCGCTGGCAATCTGCCTCAATATTGGTGTGGACCCTCCTGATGTGATCAAGACCAACCCTTGCGCGAAACTCGAGGCATGGGTTGACCCTACTGCAAACAGTGGTGGCACAACCAAAACGATGGAGCAGATTGGCAAACGGCTCCAGGAGCAGTACGAGTCGTTGAGCTTGAGGACCAGATACAAACAGTACTTGGATCCGTCAATCGACGAAACGAAACGGTTCTGCATCTCCTTGCGTAGGAACGCAAAGGATGAACGAGTTTTGTTCCATTACAACGGCCATGGTGTTCCTCTCCCCACTGCCTCTGGAGAAATCTGGGTGTTCAACAAGAACTACACCCAGTACATACCTGTGGGAATCTATGATCTACAGTCATGGCTTGGAGGTCCCAGTCTGTTTGTCTATGACGTCTCACACGCAGGGAACATCGTCTACAATTTCGACACCTTTCTCGCTAAACATGAGAAGGAGAATGAAGAGATCAAGAAGAGAGATCCAAATGCACCCGTCCAAAACTACGGAGATTGTATTCAGTTGGCAGCTTGCGGTAGAACCGAAATGCTGCCCAGCAATCCTGACCTGCCGGCCGACCTGTTCACGTGTTGTCTGACGACGCCAATAGATATAGCGTTACGATTCTTTGTCTTGCAGAACCCGTTACAAAATGGTCCTCCACTTGACGATGGGAAGATTCCTGTGCCGGGCCGTCTCCAGGACCGACGGAGCCCGCTGGGCGAGCTTAATTGGATCTTTACAGCCATTACCGACACGATTGCCTGGAACAGCCTACCGAGGCACTTGTTTAAGAAGCTTTTCCGCCAGGACCTCATGGTCGCTGCCTTGTTTCGCAATTTCCTGCTCAGTGAACGGATCATGAGGGCAAATCATTGCCATCCAATATCATCTCCTCCCCTTCCAGAGACACACCGACATCCACTTTGGCAGAGCTGGGACCTTGCCATGGAGATGGTGCTGGCACAGCTACCCATGCTTCGAGAAGCGGAGGAAGGCAAGCGGGTGTACGAATACCAACATTCGACCTTTTTCGCCGAACAGTTGACTGCTTTCGAAGTGTACCTCAGCTCAGGACCGACCAAAGATCGCGCGCCGGATCAGCTGCCCATTGTTTTGCAGGTACTCCTTAGTCAAGTACACCGGCTGCGAGCTTTGATCTTGTTGAGCAAATTTCTCGACCTTGGCCCTTGGGCCGTCCATTTGGCGCTGAGTATCGGTATCTTCCCTTATGTGGTGAAGCTGCTCCAAGCTGCATCGATTGAGCTTAAGCCGGTCATGGTCTTTATATGGGCCCGCATCATGGCCGTCGACTATACTGTCCAGGGTGATCTCTTGAAGGACAATGGCATCTCCTACTTCATCTCCATCATGAACCCTCGTTCAGACATTCCTGTCGGCAATGCTAGTGAGCATCGGGCCATGTGTGCTTTCATCGTGGCCACCTTTTGCAAGAAATATCCTCCGGGTCAAACAGTGTGTCTGCTCCCGGAGGTGTTCCAGGCCTGCCTGCTCAACACGGCGGAACCTGAAAACCCTCTACTTCGACAGTGGTCATGTTTGTGTCTGAGCATGCTGTGGTGTGACTATGCCGATGCCAAATGGATGGGTATCCGCTGTATGGCCCATGCCAGGCTGTGCGAGTTGTCTCTTGATCCTGTTCCTGAAGTCCGGGCAGCCATGCTTCATGCGCTGACCAATTTCTTGGGGATCCCGGACTTGACCGACCAGGTCTCTCAGATCGAAGAAGGTATTGCCTCTTCAGTTCTCTTCATGACGTCTGATGGCAGTACACTTGTGAGAAAGGAGCTGCTTGTGTTCCTCTCGACATTTGTCAAGAGGTACGAGAACAAGTTCATGGTCGTGGCCTACGAACAGATGGTAGAAGAGAGGGACAGACATCCGTACAAGGACAGTGAGGCCGGTGTATTCGACACACGAGATTCACTCAAGGCAGCTCCGATTTCTGCAAACACTATCTATGGTTCGATCTGGGTTCATTTATTGGTATTATCCGTTGATCCTCATCCGGAGATTGCCAGGAATGCGTCCATCATAGTGGACTGCGTTCACGAGGCCTTACTCAGTTCACCAATGGGCAAGATGGCCACCGCTGTAGTGGACGATCTGCTAAAACTCTCAAAGAAGGAGGACTCGCAGTTGAAGAAAGTGTCGTCTCGAGACTCACTGAGAGTGGCGGATAGACCGCCAGGCACTCCACCGCCCGCTCTTCAGAAACAGCAGAGTTATTTGTCGTTGAGCCTGAAGCGAGCGGGTAGCTCACTTCGAAACCTTGCATTTGGCTATTCTGGCGATAGCGCGTCTACATCCAAAGACAACACCCCTCCGAGTTCACCTGGCAAGCCCAGGGAGCCAGTCCATCCTCTCAACACCCCTCGTGGTCGTCTCCCACCCGAATGGAGCCGACCACCGGAAACACCTGATTCCACCAGTACATCAGGAACATATCACCCCGCGCATATGCCCACATCTGCAGGTTTCACCCCTCTAGATCCCAAAGTGAAACCAAGCATTCCTCTTCAAAGCGCATTACTTGAGTGGTCCACTGAATACTTCCGAGAGCCACAAATGAGGCCGAACGATCCTGACGAGCCCGGTTCCGCCGACTACAATTCCCGACTCTGGAGACGTAACCGCAATGAGAAGATTATTGCAGACAACCAACCGCTCAAGGGCGTTGCCGGCAGCTCCAAATGGACACGTCTGCAAGGATTCTTGAACAATCAGAACCAGCCCATGAATTTGGTCTTCCATCAATTCGATGACCATTTGGCCGTCACTGACGACCGCGACACCGTCAGTATCTGGGATTTCCAACGGAACGAACAATTGAGTCGATTCAGCAATGGCAATCCTGCCGGCAGCCGGATCAACGATGCCAAGTTTTTGAATGAAGACGATCAACCGCTCCTTATGGTGGGCAGTTCCGACGGCGTCCTCAAAGTCTATCGAAACTACCATAGTTCATCCGAAGTCAAAGTCATTACGGCCTTCAGGGCACTAACCGAGTTAATTCCAAGCAACAAGAATGCAGGCCTGGTGTTTGACTGGCAACAAGGTCAAGGGAAAGCATTGGTGGCCGGCGACGTCAAAGTGATCAAAGTGTGGAACGCCGCCACGGAACTTTGTGTCGGAGACATACCAGCTCGAAGTTCCAGCTGTGTCACCAGCTTGACTAGTGATCAAGTGGCGGGACAGATTTTCATCGCTGGTTTCGGCGACGGTGTGGTTCGAGTCTTTGATCAGCGTCTCAACCCCCGGACGGCCATGGTCAAGATCTGGCGCGAGCATCGACAATGGATCACCAACATCCACATGCAGCGCGGTGGTGTGCGCGAGTTGATCTCCGGTGCGCGCAATGGAGAAGTCAAGCTGTGGGATTTGCGGAGTGACAGTTCGGTACTCACACTCAACGCCACTTCTGGCTCTAAACATGACCATTCGATTGTCAATACAACTGCTGCGGATACGATACCAGCGTCATCGGCGACGACCTTGATGAGGAGTCTGTCTGTCCATGAACATGCCCCTGTGTTTGCTGTGGGTACCGATAAACATGAGGTCCGGACGTTCAACACCAACGGCGACTCGCTCGGTGTTTTTGAGCCGTTGTCAAGTCGCCTCTCGCAGGTCGTCGGGGGCTCGCTTGCCGGTCGTGGGTACGGTAGCCAAACGCCCATTGTTGCCACGGCTTATCATCCTCATCGGATGTTGCTTGCTTGTTCGGCATTGGGTGATGGCCATGTTAGCTTGGTTAGCTATTGAACTGACAGGACAAGGCGAGGCCAGATGGATGGAAGGCGGTTGAGGTTGGAGGTTGTGGAATCGCCTTTCGACAACTAGTACGGCACTTACTGTACCGTATGGTACCTGGCATGAATGGGTTGGCAGTGTACCGCAGTGTATTGCAATGCTGTGGTCGGAGGCGATAGCGCATAGTGGGTAAAGAGTCTCCGGGTTTCATCCATACATTTGAGCGAGCATGCGCATGATTCATTCCCCACCGCAATAGAACAGGGATATGCGCACTGCACCGCGCCGCACTGTGCTGTGGGTATGATTAGGTATGGAAAGGAAAGAGTCCTATCAACTAGTAATAATGAAACACAAACACTACTATGAAGACGTCTGTTTTCAGTACTTTACGTAGTACTGCTCATCCTTGAGTTTTAAAAAGGTATGACACTTTGCTCAACGTCTTCTCCTCCTCCTCCGCAACTCAAAATCCAAATCATCGTACAAGTAGTCATCATCCTTCTCTTCCTCCGCTGACGCTGGCGCAGCGTGGACTTCCGTTGCGATAGGCTTTTCTTGATGGCTGCCAGGAGCAGGTTCTGGAGCCCAGACTTTGCTACCACCATCATCCACACTTTCGATGCCACGGTTCCCCAACAACCAGCGACCAAGACCTACGACGGCCTCATAGGCTTCTTCTCCCGTCGGCACAATGTTTGACCTGGGCAGCAAGAAGCCGTAGTTCCCCGTGTCGCGAAGCTTGATCTGGAAAGAAAACTTGACGAGCAAATCATGATAAAAGAAATCCAACGCGGATCCGCCCTGAGCGTCGGCCTGGATACGAGTCCTTTTGGAACTGTGGTCCTTTTGGTGGGCCTGAAACGAAATGCCGCCCTCGCACGCACTCTCCACGCCGTAGTAATGGCCATTAGTCAGCCGGAACGACTTGGCCAGACCGAGTGCCACCTCCTCGAGATCTTCCAATGTCGGCGGGCTCACGTCGCAAGTGTAGCTGTACGGGTACAGAACTTGCTGCGAATACGAGTGTAGATCCAAAAAGGACACTAACTCGACATTGTTGCTGTCCGTTTGATTTCTGGCCCATTCGAATAACACCTGTGCTTCCGTTCCGGCCAAGGGTGCCGGTCCGGCATAACTGTCGCTGCATGGATTGTCGGTCTCTCCAAAACCGTCCCAGCCAAATGGGAATGAGCGCCCGATATCAATTCCAGGACAGAAAGGGAGTGATGTTGCCTGTCTGTTCTTGCGCCACAGTCGGTCCGTCGTCCAGGTATATTCGTACCCGTCTGGATTGAGGACAGGCACAAAGACCACGTCGAAATGGTCTAGAATTTTCGTTACGTATGGATATTGTGGGTGTCCGTACCGCGTCACGAGGTTGTACGCGATATATGCTGTCGTAGAGACGGAAATCCATTCCCGGGCGTGAGTCCCGCCGACGATCAATAAAGTCTGTCGCTTTTCGGTCCCATGGTCCGGTTCATCGTTCGCCGGTCGCGCCCCGATCCGCAGGGCGGGAATGTCTCGTCCTTCGGCGGAGAGACCGATACTGGTTAACGAGGCGTGGTTGGGGAAAAGAGATGCGATCAGTCGGAGCCAGGGGTATAGGACTGATAGAGGCTGGTAGTCGCGGAAGAATAAGTCCTCGGGCGCACCTCTTCCTGATGCCCAGTCGTGGAGTGTGGTGAGACCGGGGGTTAGAGTGTTGGCTTCATCGGTCGATGAGCTTTGTGGATAAGTGTCGTAGACTGCACGGGCGAGGTCGTGCATTAATGGTGTATATGAATCTCGAAGTGAAGGTGGGAGTAGGCCGATAAATGACGGGACCACGTCTTTGGCTATCCTGATGTCCACCCACTCGTCCGTTGCCTCCCAAATGTCCAAATACAAAATGTGCGACGCCTCAGCCAATGCTCTTGCTTCATCCTCGCTGTTGACCCGGAATCTTAGAACAACGTCCGCCCCATATCGTGCGCGAAAGTTCTCTGGGGCCCCAGTGCTCGACAACGCCGAAGTGGGTGTGTATTCTGCCGCTGAGCTGCCTGGTATCGACCATATCCGTTCAATTAGGGTGTTACGGAGTCTGCGGAATGGCCCTGCTGGCTTTTCGGTATGGGAATAGATCGCTTTGGGTCGCAGCGAAGTAGGAGACTCGGAGGAGGATGGATCGGTTGTCGGTACAGACAGAGCAAAAGGAAAAAGCACAGACAGAAGCAATATATTACGCAGAGATTGTGGTGCCATGGTGGGCATAAGCCTAAGCCAACTTTTATATTATTGTAGAAGCATGAGAATCGACGCCCCGGGAACAGAAGTGGTTGGAGTGAAGGGTGAATGAATGGGCAAAGGCCTGTAGTTCAGGTTGTATACCTGGGTAGGATGGCGATGATGTTGGAGACGAGGACCATAGAACCAAGCGCAGTCTCCAGTCCACGGCCCGCAGTCCGCAGTCCGCATTCTACGAACTCTGGAAATCGTTGATGCCTGTGCTCTGGCTGCGCCTCGCTGCAACTACTTGATCATCATCTCCAGTTTATTATTCCGATTGTCGATTAAGCGATCTGATATGGGATGAGCTTCCCCTCCTCGCGTGAGGGATTGAGGCATTCCTTGAAATTTGTTTGGCTGACGATGCCCTTTTAGTGTCTTCACCAATAGTAGGTACTATAAAATACGAAGAATGAAACTTTGTCAAGGCTTGGTAACTTTTTGCCATGTTCTTCCGTGGCTATGGATCCATTGTGTTCACTTGAAGCTAGAAGATTGTAGCTTCACGAGGAATGCTAGACAAAGGTACTACTAGTGTCGCTCTGAACGGTCATGGATGTTTGAACAGACACAAATAACTTTTGAAAGGTACTTAGAACGTGGCCAACATTGCCGTGGAAACGGTTCTGTTACTGGTCATGATGGACGTTTCTATCTTTTCTTGATATGCTAGACCAAGTCGCTGTGCATCTCTTGTGTTCGTCAAGTCATGTCGAAGGTTTTTGACTGTCACTAGCAATCCAATCCAGTCCAAGGTATTTACACCTTGTATTCCTCCAAGCCCCATTTCCAGACGGTGGCGTATGGGGTCATGCCATCCTCGCGGAAGTCAACCAAGACGTACATGCCGTTCTCGGCCATCGATTCACCCTGGTAGATGTCGTAGTTGTCCCAGTTGGCCAGGATCTTCTTGGCTGCGGCAGGAGCCTCGGACTGGAATTTCTTGATGTCTTCCTCGGGAACACCCTTCTCCTTCAACTTCTCGGTAAGAGCCTTCATGTATTCTAGAAAAGGAGCGCGTCAGTTTTAGTGCTCTCCATATATCTGAGCCCTGATAACATACTCTTAAGTTCGCTCTGGTAGGCCTTCTTGCTCATGCCGCCCTCCATCTTTTGCAGACGGAACTGGTCCGCGAGATCAAGGACTGGCTGGTTGTCGCCGCCATCATCAGCGCCGCCCTCGTCCTCTTCCTCGGCCGATGGGTTGGCACCCTCAAGGACTGATGAAAGAATTAGTACATGCACCACTTGGCGCGACCTTCGCGGACATACCGAAGTTCTCCTGGCCCTTCTTGATCATGCGGCCGTCAATTTCCCAGAGGCCATTGCCGGCGTCAATGATCTTGGTGGCGTCCGAGACGATCTCGTCGCCAGTGATGATATCCTATGTGAGAACGACATCAGTCAAATGTTTACCAAAAGGAGGGGCAGGGCTCGAAATCTTTCGCGGAAGACAGTGTGCATACCCTGTAGATAATCATTTTGAGGAGATTGTTCAGATGACTTGAACAGAGGAGATGTCGAGTAGTAGAGAGATGTTGAGCACAGAAAAGGCGGAAAGTGAAGAAGCGTGGTCGACAGGGAGGAACTGGAGTGTAGAAATGTGGCTCTGACTAGTGGGGGGAGCAGCCAAAAATTCCACTGTACGGGCAAATTGGTGGCAGTCGAGTTGTTCGAGAACTTTTGCTGCAGACCGGTATTGCTGTGATGCACGTGCTACGCGTGACAATGCTCGTCACGTGAGCTTGTCAACCTTCAAATATGATCCACCGTATTAGTTGCATATGATCGACCGTATGAATTGTGCACCCTGCCACAACTGCCATGCATGATTGTGCCTCCGTATTCGTCGTATCCGCTCGCGACTCGCACCGCAATCGGGAATTAAAGCCTCATGGTGGCAAATCCAAACATCTTATCCATCTCGCTCATCATCAACCACTTCAACTCCGTGTCTCTCCACCCCGTTCCTTTCTGCCTCAATCGGCCTAATATACCAACTACTCCTTTTCTTCTCTTCTTCTTCTCTCCGATAGTTTCTTGGACTACTTCTGTTTCTCTGCTGCATGTCCGCTCCTTTCCTTTGCTCTGTAGGACAAAACGTCTGCCTACTACCGCCGCTCCCTTCGAAACCAGTCCAAAAGCACTCGACGTGATTGTATACTATTGCTCCTTTCGCCAAACACATTTCCACGCCTGAACCCGGCCAACTCGCATGGTCGACATCATGTCGAACTCCACGAATACAGACCTACCTCCCCTCCCATCGTATACCCTAACCCCCCGACCGCCTATGATTCCAGGCATTTCAGATGCCGTCCTACAACTTCTGGCTCCGATTGTCGCCTACTGGGCGGTCTCACTCTTTTTCCATGTTCTCGATACCTACGATCTGTGCTCCCACTACAGACTACATACTCCCGCCGAAGTGCTCAAGCGCAACCATGTCACCAGATACGAGGTTGTGAGAGATGTGATTCTGCAACAAATCATACAGACTGCCTTTGGGTTGTTGCTCGCGTGCTGGGATCCCATTGAGATGACTGGCAAGGAAGAGTATGATGTTGCCGTCTGGGCACAACGTTTGCGCCTTGCAGAACGGTATATACCCGGACTGCTGTCAGTTATTGGACTGGATGCCCTTTCACTGGCACAAAGGTTGTCGACGAACTACCCTCAGCTGGCTGGTGTGTTATCTGGAGGCCATTACCCCACACAGTCGTTTGCGCCATGGGAGATCTCATTGGCAAGAGTGATTTACTGGATTGCCATTCCTTGTCTACAATTCTTCGTGGCGATCCTGATTGTCGACACATGGCAATATTTCCTTCACCGAGCTATGCACATGAACAAATACCTGTACACCACCTTGCATTCTCGGCACCATCGGTTGTACGTTCCATATGCTTTCGGAGCCTTGTACAATCATCCGTTGGAAGGCTTTTTACTCGACACGCTGGGTACTGGGGTCGCCTACATCCTTACAGGGATGACTGTGCGTCAAGGTCTGTGGTTCTTCACCTGTTCGACAATCAAGACGGTCGATGACCACTGCGGATATGCCTTCCCTTGGGACCCACTTCAGCATGTCACCTCGAACAATGCTGCTTATCACGATGTCCACCATCAGAGTTGGGGCATCAAGACCAATTTCTCCCAACCCTTCTTTACATTTTGGGATAGCCTCCTGGGCACCGCATGGACTGGCGGAGATGTCTCTGCTCGTTACCAACGTGACAGGATAGCCGCTCAGAAGAAGGTCGATGCGGATATTGCTGCCGCTGCCGCTGCCGCCAAAGCCTCAGTTGTGAACTCCCCTACGATCGACTTGGATCATGCCAAGCAGCAAGCCAACTCAAGTCAGAAGCAGGTACTAGACGACAGAGAGAATGGCGGTATCAGGGTTCTCCAAGAAGAAGCCAGGGAAGAGCAAGAAGTCAAGCAAGCCCTGAGGAGGAGTACACGACGGAAGAGTGGGTTTGATACCAAGTTGCTGTCGGATCGTGTGACCGGTAGCATACACAACCGGAGTCCGACAATCTTACATGCGGACGGCATGCATTGAGGGTGAAGAACGAGTGCAACTGCCCCGCAGGGTGTTCTCTTACACTGATTCGATTACAATTATTTGGGATGGGGTTTTCGAAGGCAGGGCTCTGTATACTGGTGGGACATTGGGCAGGAGTTCAGGAAAGGCTCATGTGCCTTGTTGTCGACCAACTGTCGACCATGGGTAATGTGTATCAAGATGGGCAGGCACCAATTCTATGGAGAGTGATCCTGCATTTTCAGATCACTGTTTGCGCCTTTTGTTTATGTTTTCCGCTCCGTTCATTCTGTGGCAATATGTCCTTGTACAACCATTCACCGTGGGATGGTCATTGCAACATGATATTACAGTATGACACTTGCTCGCTTTTCCATCCAACACCCTTTTTTCAGCCTTTTCCTCCTTTTCGCGTGGTATGCAATTCTACAGTTCTGCGACTTGGCTATCGACCGAGAATAAAGGACCGAACCTTTTGAAACTCTTTATCCGTCCTTGTCAATTGTCTCACAACATTCTTTCTGCGCTGGCTCCGCTTCTACTGTCGATACTGAACAAAGGCGGTGGCCGATTTTTTCTTTGTGGCAACTTAGATTCACAAAGGGCAGTGCTGTGTGAAGCTCTATGCCAACTGCCTCAATGTGGTCAAAGATGGCCAAGGGGCAGTACAAGGTAATATTGCTTCTTCTTCACCTTTATTGCCTTCACCGTCACGTTTCTGTCTTCACGGTATCATCATCAAAACGGCAAAGAAGAGGTCCCCATTGGAAAAAGACCACACTTTGGCGGACTCGACCCGTGGTCTTTTTGCAAGGAACGAAAACAAGAAGAAAAGGGGTTAACCCTACTATCTACCGTCCAGAACATACAGGTAAGACGAGAAGGATTTTGCTATTCCTCTCTCCACGAGAGCGAGAGCGAGAGCGAGAGCATGAGCCATGCCGAACGCACAATCATCAAACCCAGAAAGTCATGCTAACCAGATGCTCCATCTCCTAGATGTCCCCGCGAAACATGTGCCCCAGCTAGCGAGCATTTTACAGTTCCTCCCTCGCGAAGATTTCGGAGTGCGCGCCAAACGAATCGGCCGAGACGCCAAATCCCTACCGTCGTTGCTGAGGCCTAGTCGGCTGGAACGGGCATTACTACCTCCTCTCGGACATCTGTGCAACGGTTTGCATAAAGCACTGGACTACTCTGTCGTGGAGGTCGTGCTGCGGCATATCCAGCTCGAAGTGGGCGAGCGGCTCAACAACCTCATCTGGGGTAGCGAGCTGTTGAGTCCAGAACAGATCCGGCGTGTGGGCAATCTGCGAGCCTTGCATGCCTTATGGCTGCCGAGGAAGGAGTATGAAATGACCTTCTTGGCGTCGACGAGAGATTTGAAGTGGCGGTATCAGGAGGACCAGTGTGAGGCGTGCATTGTTTCGCGGATAACGGGAGATATGGAAACGTTGCTGGATCTGCTTTGGGTGATTAGGTCGCGGGCTACTGATGAGTTTCTGGCGAAAAGAGGTAATCCGCGTTTGCAAGTCTGGGTACATGCTTGGATAAGGGCTTTGAGTGGCCATGTCGCGGAGAAGACGGGGGAGAGAATTGATGTCGATGCGGTGATTGGGAAGGTTGAGAGGGATGCGAGGGAGTTGATGGGTGTGAGGTCTAAGATTCACGAGTTGAGGAAGGAGGCGTTTAAGGATGTCACGGGCGATGAGAAGAATTGCGAGGATGGACAAGGAGGGAAGATGAAAAACGTACATCCTTCCAGCGATGGCGAAGACGGAGATGAAGTTGGGGATAAGGTGTGCAACTTGAACGGGTCGGATGCCGAACTTGAAATCATCAACGCCTACGCTGCGACCAACAGCACGCTGGCTCTGTCAAACGGAGTTGCCAGTGCACAGCAATATCAAGGGGATGCTCATTCTCGAAGGGGACATGCCACCATCAGACCAGACACGGTTTCTGCAGATCCTGCCACGAAAGGCAAGAGCCCTTACCGCCATCCTCATCGACTGCCGGCACAGGAGTCATGGGAGACAGCACCCGTTGAGAGCTCATTGTATACGATCACCTCTTCTGCCACAGCAAGCAAGCGTGATCTTGATCTTGGGTACAATCCCAAGAGCAGACAGCCGAAGGCGGGCCAACCATACAGACACGACGACTCCAACGCTTCGAATCTCATGCGAACTGAAGCAGCCCGTTGCCCAGCCGATACGTACGTCAACTTGCTCGATTCACCTCCATTCACGTCTGACAGGCCGAATCGTCCATCGACCACGATGACAACAATCACAACCGTAGGTCCGGCGGAAGATCTGGAATGCACATCCTCCAAAGAGGGCGTGATATGGGTTCTATACGACAAGAGTGCGGAAGGAGATGACAACGTCGATACTCACGGCGATGGTCGAAGTCCGAATTTTGATGGCCGTGCAACAACCAGTGGCAAGGCTGTCGACTTAACATCCACGGCAACGTCATTTTCCCCCTTGCCATCGGCGCCGGAATATGACAGAGTGAGAGGCAGAGGCAGAGGCAGAACACATCATAATCCGCCTGCACCCGTAACCACAGCCCGGGCAACAGAGCGAAGGAAGAAAGTGCGGAGAGTGTCGTCCCAGACTGAGTCTAGCAGTACTAGTACTGGCTTGACTGCTGCGACCACTGCCATCGCGACTACCAGTAGCACTACGGTTTGGAGCGGATCGTACGCGAGTGGCCTGGCAAAGAAAAAGGAATTGGGTTGGTTCTATGCTGGAAAGAGGAAGTAGTGTCTGCTGCTCGAAAGAGCTGTACTTCTCAGTGCATGTACTGTTTGGTAGTGATATTGAACCTACTAGTACGTTGTACTACTAATGCTAGCACCTCGCTTATACTGTACTATTGTACCAGAGTCGAATAATAGCCGTAGCTGTACTAAACCGAGCCCTTCTCAGAACTTGCGAGAATAATGTCATATGCGAGCCATGTTTGGTGAGGTACTACAACTACAACTAGTAGGTACCCACGACAAGACCAGTCCCACAAATGACATCTTTCTGGAAGTATGATATCGATCTTTGACGCTGGCTGTTCACCGCCCTCAGAGGATCCGACTGTGATAGCTCCTCCTCATCATGCTGGTCGCTGCAGTGTTGACATCAAAAGCGTCGTAGTGAGCTGCCAGCTGAACTCTGATTCGGATCAGGATCCACCATGAATCGAGGAGACTCGACATGTGCAATGAGACAATAATGTTCCGCATTGCAGTGCGGCAGGTAACGATCGGTTGAGGCTCTGCAACTGGTACTGTTCCTGCAGGACTGGAAATTCGCCACCCGGCTGCGTCAGTATCGTGCTTTATCTGGCTCCATCTCGGTACCCACAGAACGGCTCTTCCGACTTTCAACATGAGGGAAATGGCGTCGACGTGCATTTTATTCACGTGCTGCATCCAATAATGATTCGAAGCGTTTCTTTCGATCGGAGAAAATCACAAACTGGGATTGGTGATGTCCAAGTCCTGACGATCTATCCAGACCCTTCTATCGTGCTAATACGATCCACCACTTCCCTTGTGGATACCGGGCCCGATACAAGCGTTGACGCCTCTTGCGTATATCTCGTTGTCGTGCTTCGATGCATTTGAACTGTTTTCTTCTCTATAACATTGACTCCCAAGACAACGCAACTCACACATTGAACACCAGCTCAGACAAGCAAGACACTTTATTTTATATCCAAAATGGCTCCGATCGCAATTGCTCCGCCACCGTCCGAGCCTAAACAGATGCCGCTGGAACAGACGACAAAGGGTATCCGGCGAGCAAACAGTGCCAACATGGGCACGAAACGGAAAATCGTCATCTTTTCAGGTATGTTTTTTGTGTGAACTGCTCTGCGAGACTAGGACCATATACTAACAGACATAACAGACTTCGATGGCACCATCTTCCACCAAGACACCGGCCACACGCTATTCGACAACTTCGGATGCGGCCCAGAACGAAGAGCAGAACTTGCAAAGCAGATGGAGAGCGGGGAACGGACGTTCCGAGAAGTCTCAGACGAGTTGTATTCCTCACTCAACGTACCGCTCGAGAACGGATTCGAGGTGATGAAGAGTGCGCTACAAATCGATCCTGATTTTCGGACATTCCATGAATTCTGCGTCAACAATCACATTCCTTTCTACGTCATCTCTGCCGGTCTTCAGCCTGTCCTACGGAAAGTCCTCGATCATTTCATTGGAGAGGACATGAGCAAGCACATTGACATTGTTGCCAACGATGTCAAGATTGCCGATGATGGTAGCAAGTGGGAAGCGGTCTGGAGACATGACAACGAGTTGGGTCACGACAAGGCACAGACGATCAACGAGTTTCGAGAGATGCAGAGTGAAAACGGCACCATCCCGTTGATCGTTTTCATCGGTGATGGACTCTCAGATCTGCCCGCGGCTCGCGAAGCCGACGTGCTCTTCGCTCGGCGGGGGCTGAAACTGGAAGAATATTGCAAGGAGCATGGACTCCCCTATATCCCCTTCGACACCTTCGCCGACATCCAGAGAGAACTCATCAAGATCGCCAAAGTCGACGAGGAACAGACCCACGGCAAGGGTCTGCCCGCACACTTTAACCCTCTTGCCAACAAGTGGAGGCGGCTTAGCAACAAAGCAAGAAAGCCTAATATTGCTGCCGCGTTCAGCCCGTCAAAGGAGGATGTGGTGCTTGAGTGGCCCGAAGATGCTGAGAACTCGACAGCAATTGAAGATGCCGAAGAAGGAAATACCGTTTTCGCAGCTCCAATGGCGTGAGGGCAGACTTGGTCCGACTTGCTGTCTTGTTATTTGTCGAGCTACTATTATGACGAAACTATGGCACGGTTTGGGCGGTACATTGGAGTTATGCGGACACGGTTGAGGTTAAGGCGTTGACACTGGAACATTCACTTCAAGTTTGGAAAGGAAGACATTTGATGACTTGTGATACGAACACAGCCCACGGTGCCGGCTAGATAGACTGATGCTTCTACTGCCATGAGTGTGGCATCCGGTGAAAGTGAATGCGAATTCACGGTATTGATATCATGCCTAAACGGGCATAGTGCCTGATCTTCATCGAATCAGATGCCGCACCTTTCCCATATTAGAATTCCGCCTACTAGTAGTATTTTCAACATCAATTGCAGTGTACCCTCATACCCTCGACCGCATCCTTTTCCCAAACTCAGCTCCTACTCTGAGCTTCTTGCTGCCAATTGGCTCCGAACTCGACTGGCGGAGTTCCAAGTTCATTTGTGGTCTGAAAACCAATATCAAGCCAGCACTTTGTCAGAAGCGAAGCCAGAAAACACGCGCAATTGATATCCCATCCAACAAATCCATCCGGGTTTGGGTCCCATCGTCCTCCACTCTTAGCGAAACCGATGTCATTTATGAACAGAACTGTAGTTTTTCACTGCCATCCAGTTGATTACTTGCGGAAGTTCTGCCAGCCACGGTAACACAAATCGGGCGGCGGTTGATTTTCATCAATGCCTCGTCTTCATTCAGAGCCAGAGATACCGCCGAGTTTCAAGGCGAAAAAAGCCAAGATTCTCTCGTTGCTGGGACAGTCAGATGAGGCATATACGGACAAATCTCCAAAAGGCACGGTCGACGCCCAGATCCGCGAGCTCATTGCTGAAATCAACGCGTATGACGGATTAGTGACGACCAGCAGTTGTGCGGGCAGAGTAGCTGTCTTTGTCGAAGGGCCGAAGAGGAAACTCAAGCCCGAGCCCGAGATATTGGAAGTCCGGGTTGGCAATGGAGAGCCAATAAATGGTGCAAAGGGGCATGCAGACGATGGCGTATCAACGGGAAGATCAACCGGGACCACGACTGCATCTCCAGGCGGAAAAGGCGGTGGCCGCTGGCTCTATGTCTCACATGATCCTATTCCTATGCCAAAGTCCAATCTGAAGGCTTCAGAACAACCGGCAGCGAACGCCATCAGCACTGAGGCGGTCCTTTCAGAACCTCCAGTTCAACACGACGGTGAATATTTTACAAGCTTGTTCAAGCTCTCGTCTCCCCAACAGACGGAATTACCCCAAGCACCACCATCAAACAATAACGTGGCCCCTCTGTTGACAGGAGTGGGTGCCAGTTCCAATCCTCGCTTGGTTCATCTCTCTTTCTCCCCTCTCATCCTCCATATCCTTTGTGCCACATTACATCATGCACGGGCGTTACTGGCGGCCGCGATCAACGCCGGCTTCAGGGAGAGCGGAGTGCAAAGTCTGCGGGCCATGGACGAGCCCGAGCACGGGGTGATGGTCGCTGTGAGGACGGCAGGGCTGGCATTTGAGACGGTTGTCGGTGTCGTCTCGGGGGACCAGGACACGGCCAACCTGGAGGGAAGAGAAACCGTCCACAAGCTCGTGGATGAGAATTACCTTGCGGTATGTGCGGGCGTGGTAAATGAGAGGTTTCGATGGAACGACGAAAGGCGGGAGAGGTTCAGAGCCGAGTTGCGCAAAGCAGTTGTCTCTACAACAGTAGCAGCGGCATCATCATCAGCAGCACCTTGTGGCACTGAGGACAGGGCGGCGCCGGCAACGAGGACGGAGTCCCGCTGGGAGGACAAAGACGAGCGTCGGAGAAGAAAGCGGGAAGAAGGGCTTAAAAGACAGAAAGAGGCGGAGAAGAAGAAGAATCAGCAGCAGCAGCTCCTGGAAACGAGGACATCTCTACCGAATGGTTCAACAGGTCGACACGTCTCACCACCACTTGAAGATCTCGATGACGGATTATCCACGTTGGGAATCAAATGATTGAGCAGGGCCCGTCAGAGATCTCACGGCATCAATCGACCGAATCAACAAACACACCTATTGCACCATGGTTTGAAGCAATAAATCAGGGCAAATGCCGTCGTGTTCGGATCGGCATGTCTGCAAAGAAAGGATAAAAAGAGCCAGTCAGAAAGAATCTCTACTTCTCCCGACTCATTCAGACGGAAGTGTCACTGCATATGGTCGCCGGACACCTCTGCCCCAGGCAACAGTTTGCGCACTCAGACCAATCATATACCAACTCAAGCATGTTCAGCTCCGGCTCCGGCTCCGGCTCCAGCTCAAACTTTACGTCCACGAGCCATAAACGGCTCTCTCTTGATCGTCCCACGAAGCAAAACCTCCTCATGCATCCTGACAAGTCCAAAATCCTGGAGGCCCGCGTCCTCAAAGTATTTCCGCAACTCGTCCTCACTGAACCCGTTGTGTGCAACGGTCCTCAGGGCCGGAAGGGCATCCGGATTCTCCATGGCATGAGTCACAAAATCGATGATGAGAAAGACCCCGCCTGGCCTCAGTCGCTCGACCAACCGACGCGTGGCGAGCGGGATGTCCTGGAAATGGTGGAATCCCAACCCCACGACCACGAGATCGAAGTTGTAGAATTCCGGCGAAGACAGGTGTGCCGGTGCTGGATCTGCCGGGTCAAGAAGATTGCCTACTACGGCGTGAGCGGTGAAGGGGTTACTGTCAGAGCCGGAGCCAGGCCCTGCGATTCCCTCCGCGGTTTTGTCCTGGGTCCTCTGTTCGCCCGCAGAAGAAGAAGAAGATCCTCCAAATCGCGAATTATACTCTCGCACCATATTCTCACTCAGATCGATACCCACGTATTCCGTGGCGCGGGCGCCCAGAGCGTACGTCACGCTTCCCGGCCCACATGCATAATCGAGCACGCGGACTTTTTTGTTTTTGCCTTGTTCAGCGTCAGCATTGCGCTCATTCATCTTTGTCCTGGTGTGGACTGGTGGAGTGGAGTACCTTGGGTGGCAGCCTCAAACTCATGCCCTGGATCGACAAAGTCGACTCCAATCCATTCAATGTGCTGCTGGATAAAGGCCGTGATTTTGTTCAGCATGTCGCGTTGCCATGGCTCCGCGGTGTACGACGATGCGGATTGACTAGAAAGAATTACAATTCGTTTGTCCCTTGAGACAGGAAACCCGGGCCGGGAGAAGGAGAAAGGGGGCGGGCAAAAAGAGACCGAGAGGAGAAACTCACTTCCAATGCGCGCGGTTCGCCTCTGTGAAAGCCTGAGCCTGAGCCTGAGCCTGATTGGTATCAGATGGAGGGTGACTTGATTCCGCCATCTCAATGTTCTTATCCCAAATCAAATCGGACCTTTGTTCGAGTCTCTGATATCTGCAAAATCTTTCTTTCGCTTCTGTTGGGTTCGAGTTCGAAAACGAAATGATGTGCCAATCACTCACTGTCCCCTGCGGCAGAAAGCGAATGAGGAGGTCGGTGACGATAAGTCGTCGTTGTGGTCGTGCTGGCTACCGTAGGAATATGGAAGAGAAAGTCCCTAAGGTATATATATATATATATACTTTGTTACTGGCAAAGCAATATTCACACCGGCCGATCCAGCACAGGAGATATTTCAATCACCGGACCAGTCAATAGATGGCCAAGTCCAGGAACGAGCTTGCAGCTAGGTAATCAGATTGATTGTTTAAATGACCTGCAGGTATGTAGATATGAAAAAATATAACATATATACTACTATGTGTTTATATGTCAGTAGAGTGGCAGGTAGGACAAGTAGGTTGGTACACGGGTAGATAATCTACCTTAATATAATATAACCATCCTGTACGGTAATGGGGTCGGTAAGGTCAAAATTAAAAAAAAAAGTCTCCGAGCCAACCTGACCTGAATGATGCCACAGACTCGCCTCGCCTCGCCTCGCCTGCGGCGTCTACATCTACAACAATAAATGGCAATGGCAATGGAAATGGGGCTCGGGGACCGAAGACCCGTCGGATAGTCTGTAACTACTAATCGTGTTAACACTACTACTGTACTATGTACTTCAAGTTGGTGGTGGAAACCGTTTGTTTGCCCATCGATGATCATACAGTAATACTATTGTGGCGGGTACCACTGCATTTACGACTGGGCTCGGAGCCTTTTTTTCTCTCTCTCTGGACTGGATAATGTACTACTACAATAGCAACCGCAGCAGACGCCCATTTACTACTCTCGACACCCCACGATAGGAAAAAAAGGCGGCCAGTCACTACCTAGGTAGTTGTAGTACAGTAGGCCGGGCAACAATCCACGTCCTACTGTATCGCAATGGAAAGGGCGGCGTTGTTTGTTTCGCAATGTGGTTTCCATTCTCCCTGCCAGTGCTTCAAGCTCCTCCTGCTGCTCCTCCGCCAATTCATTACTGCTTAGGCTCGGCTTACTAGAACATAGACACCCTTTCCTCCTTGCTCCTTGATCCTTCACCTGGAACTCGGTTCCCCTCTCGCTCTCATCCTGTGTCATCCTTCCGACAGGCGGTATGATCTTGTCCCGTCCTCATATCTCTGTCCTTCTTCATTTCCATCCGTCCCTCGGTCCATTCGTCCATTGTTCCTGCTCGTGCCGCCGCCCATCCTACCCTTCCCTCGTAGGGTCCCGGACCGTCCCCCCTTGAAGATCAAAGACTCAGATAGAGATTACCACCTCCTTCCAGCGACAAGGTAAGCGCATAAGCAAGTACTATGAATACATCAGGAGCGTATGCTGAATCGGACCACGACGGCCGAGCCGGGCCACGTAGAGACTGCCAGTATAAGACGCAAAATATCAAAAAGCCACCCATCCCGTAATACAATTAAACCAGAAAACAACAAAAAAAGCAGACAACCACCCATTTTACATTCCATTCCGCAATCGCAAGCGAGGGAAAAGGACGTGGCACTGATAGCCTAGGCCCTTTGTAAACAGGCATATCTTTCGCGCAGCGTGGGGAAGAAAATTTGATCAAACAGCCATCCCAAAACAATTGCATCGAGTTGCATCGAGTTTAGCCTCCCTGTCGACATGTGCGGACGAAACGCAGTGGATAATAAGGAGATGTTGGGTCGCCCCGAAATGTGTATCTTTTAGACGCAAAAGGAAAGAAAAAAGACGAAATTAGGTCGATCGTCCCTGTCGCTGACCGGTGCAGCGCCCAAAGAGCCAGCTCCTCAGGCAAACACCGCCGCCACTGGGCATGCACGAATTGAAGCATGGCGCCGACCACAATGTAGCGGCGGAGAAGCTGCATTCACCTTATTGCTTCTTGCCGTCGAGCTTGCTTAGCATCTCATTGTCACTCCGACCTCGCTGCTCAGTAAGACCTCCAGGAGGGTTGCCCAACATTTCGTGGACCTTCATGCCGCTCCTCCCATTGGCCGAAGAGCCGGCAGAGTTGGGTTGATTGGCAGGAGGAGGGGTCCTCCCTTCTTCATGGCTATGCCTATGATGGGGAGAATTGTAGCCTTGGGCGGACTGAGGGGTCAGGCCTGATGTTGGTGAAGCATTGCCCTTCTGAGAATGTGCCCCATTCGTATAACGAGGCGGCTGCTGCTGCTGCTGAGGAGGATAAGATTGGTAGCTCATGGTGGACACAGCAGGCGACGTTGGTGCGCCGCTGTTGTTGGGATCATGATACTCGTAGCTACCACTGCTATTGGCGCGTGACTCGTACGTACTGTGTCGCGGGCGAGTGGTGGGATGAGGAGACTGGGATGCATGAGAATTCTCATTGTGCGGGTCATCATCAGGAGGGGGACGCTTAAGACTGACACGATCATCATGCAGGACAGGCTGAGCCTGCCCCTGCGCGTCGTAAGGCGATCCAGCAGCAGCAGCAGCAGGAGGAGGATAAGGGGCCATGCCTGGGTAAGGAGGATAGGCCGCCGGGGGAGGATATCCGTGTGCTGCCGGAGGAGCAGCAGCAGCAGGAGGTGGTGGTGGCGGCGGCGGGTAATTATATTGACTTGGAGGTCCTAGAGGCTGGCCATGGGCACCATAGAGCATTGGAGGTTCTCCTTCCCGGGAATAATGTCCATTTTGTCCTGGTCGGTCGTTTTGGCCAGCAACAGGGGCGCGGGCTCCAGGCCCATAAACAGCGTTGGCCGGAACGAAAGCAGCCTGCGACGACACGGGATGGAACAGACACTGTTGGTTGAATCGGACACAATTTTGGCACCGTCCGTCGGGAGAACTGTCGTAGCCAGAACATCGGATCTGAGGAACGTTTCATGTCAATATCCCTCTGAGCCAGTCTCGCCCAGGCCAAGTACACATACCTTTCTCTTTCGACAATACTTGCAAGCAATGGCTGTCCGCTGTCTTGGCGCCGCGGCGGGTGGTGGAGGAGGATAGTGCTGCGGAGGATAGTATCCTGGAGGAGGATACGGCGGGGGGAGGCGATACGCATCAGGCTGCATCGGTTGAGGCGGTTGAGCAAGGTCGGGCCGCGGGGGATAGGCATACGCCGGGTGCTGCTGATGGTCCTTGATTTAGAAATCAGTCCGTTACGCAGAAGACTGTTCGCGCTCGAAAACACGACGACTTACCGAATAGTGAGGAGGTGGAGGATAGCCAGCATGTTGCGGCGGCCAACCTTGAGGCGGAGGAGGAGGATACGGATGCGCTGCTCGAGGGTCCGCATACTGGCCTTGACGGGCTGGGTCTGACGGCGGTGGAGGGTGAGCGTACGGGTTCGGATTCCGGTCATCCCTCACTGGAGGCCTGGAAGGCGATTGCTGCGCGTAGTAATCTCCTGGAGGAGGTGCGCTGTCCACTGGAGGATACTGAGGACGTTGAGGCTCCCTGGGATCTGCCATTTGCGCCATGTTCAAGGGTGGTTGTCGCGAGTGACACAAGACCAGAGGGTTGGGTAACACGCGGCCAGGAAACAACCGAGGCTAACGGGAACGGGCAAGGTAAGGACCGTCGAGGTGTCGTAGATTGAAGCAAAGAACCAGAGTCGTCGAGGAATCTGCTCCCAGAGCGTGCGACAGAAATAGATCCGGACGACCCCAGAACCAGCTCGAGGTCGACAATGGTAAACAACAGCGCAGTTGCAAGCACTGCACACCGAGCGAGAAGTAAGAGGATAAGTCCTGCAAGGGTGTGCTGAAGTGACGGGACCCCAAGGTATATGATTTGTCTTGGGGCTTTGCGGGCGAAAAAGTCTGTGTGAAAGTACGGACTCGAACCCCCGGCAAAACAAAGATCAGGTGTTCGCAGCGCGGGAGGACGGAAGCTGACGCCTTTTGCTGCGCTGACCAGAGACAGTGGGATGGATAGAGAGCCGTCAGCGGCGCGAGGGCGGGAGGGAGATGGAAGGGTGTGTGCGACGAGGCGTGGAAAAGGTGAGGGTCGAGGTTCGAGAGTGGACAGGACAGATTGGTGAGGAAGGTATTATTGAGCTGAAAAGGATGACGCTGAAGGGGGGGGAACGAAGCGGTTGAAGAGGGATGATTCGACGTGACAAGTCGATGGATGGTGGAGAGCGGCCTTGCGTGGGTAGACGACGGACTGAGGCGTGGCAACCGGGTTATAGGCTCAGGCTGGCAGGCGGGCGAATGCAGGCACAACAGGCGAAGTGCACAACTTGAACTTTAGGCTCTCCAGCACGGTAAGCCAGGCTAGGGAGCTAGGCTGCTGGCGGGGGACGGGAGTTGAAGCCAGAGAAGTAGCTCCGTCGCCCTTGTGCCGTCTGTTCTGGAAAGCCGCTTTTGGCCCTAAGAGGTCCCAGTGAGTCGGGACCCGAACGCCAGTAGTGCGTCTGCAGGCAGGGGTTTATCAGGTGCCAGCTGCCAGGCGGACTCGATAGATCCCCCTCTAACCGTTCCGCTGCTAAAAGAGGCCTGCTTGCCTGTAAGGGTGTTGGTGTGCCGCCGGGGGGGCCGTTGGTTGTTCTGCGTCTGTGCTGACTTCGCCTCTAGCCTTTTCGAACTAACGGCCGCACTGGGCACACTCGGATCTGGGACGTGCTTTTTTGCCTTTGTCCTTTACAGCCTTTGCTCGGCTGTCTGAGCCTAGCGACGTGCACGATGGTCGAGGAAGGGCAGCTCCGTGTCTGCCGAATGCGCGCACCCGCTCCACCTGACTGCCATGCAGCGTGGTCAGAGGAGTCGGTCTTGTTGCTTAGACTGGAGGGTGGATGATCGAATCGCTCCCTTGCGGCTGGTGTGGTGCTAACTCGTACCCACTGTGCGTCGGTAGAGACCCTAAAATCTAGGATACGCCTGCCCCTCCTTCGCTACTTTTCCTCTCGGTGTCAACTTGTCAACCCGCGGGGCGGCGTACAGGCGTGGGTTGGTTGGGTTTCGTATCAGCCGTGACAGCCCTCCTCTTGCCCCTTTTACACAAAACTGTTCTGCTGCACCGATGAGGGCGTTGTTTTTAGGAGTTGATGAGGATGGTTTGGGAGAAAGAGAGGCCCTGGCACCAACTGAGTTTGGGGTTGCAGGAGTATACTTTTCGTATTATTGCGCTGATAGACGGATTGATTGACTGACTGGACTGACCGGCGCTTCTTGTCGTTCCGTCTGCTGACAGGTCACTACCGATGGATGACCCAATGATCCCCACTGATCCTTCGCCAAAAGAATTATGTGAAAATCCACCGACTGAGGTATAGCTCTGGCGGGATGTTCCACAGTCCGGATTGATCTTGTCCGGCTATTATTGGAGAAAAAAGCAAAATGTAGTGGTGGTCGACCGTGCAAAGGATGGGGCCGAACCCAATGTCCAACTTGGAAGTAGAAATCGAGTCGAACGAAAATCAATCAATCCATCATCGATCAGTAGTAGTAACAGTGGCATATTAATGTCAAAGTCAGGGAGGACGCTCGACAGGCTCAGGCTCAGGCTCAGGGTTAGGCTTAGGCTCGTTACGAGAAGGCGTCACCGGTAAAGACGTGCAGACGTGCAGCGCAGTAATAATACTAGGTAAGTGGAAGTACAGGCTCCACTCCGGGAGATGGCGGCCGCGAGGGCGGCGGCACAGGCGCAGGTGCAGATGGCAGATGCAGGCGAAGAACGGGATTTCCAGGCGCCCCGGATGGTTGCGTGCGAGGCGGCGGCTGATAGGCCGTTGATGGCGGGCCACCTCCCTCCCAAGAGTCAAATTCAGCTCTCGGTCGGACAAAGAGCCAGGATGGGTTGACCTTTACGGGCCAGGAAAACGATTGATGGTTGCTGCCACGATCCATTCTCGTTTGTCAGAACAGTACCTACTACTAGTAGTCACCGTGACTCTTGTAGCGCTGCAGTGCTGTGCCATGGCAGGATACAGTACCTACCTTAGGTACTTGCCAGTGCCCCTCCTGTCCCTAGGCGCGATACATCCTGAGATACACCTCAAGGTCCTCCTCCACCGTGACCGTCTAGATGGTGACGCCGCTAGGTTCGTGCCTCGTTGGATCCCTGCTTCGGCCACGTCAGGTGCGCGTCTTCTGCTGCTGTTGATCAAAGTAGTCCTGCAACTACTATTGCTAGTCCGGTTGCGCGAGTCAGAAATCGGAAAAGGCTCTATCGAGGCCTCAGGTTGGTCGCGGGTGTGGAGGAACAGTCTCCAGCTGCTACTAGTACCACTGTACTGCTACAGCACAGCTGCCACTATTGCTAGTCCAGCCACAAATTCACACCTGGGATTTTGCCGCAGTCGGCCTGTATTGACTGATTGGTCTCCTGCCACAACCGCGCTACTGCTAGTCCGCTGTAGTCAGTCCCTATCTCGTCCCTTGTCGCGGCCTTGAAGTTGCATATGAAAGTCTTGATAGGTTTATTGGACCACCTGGACTTTTGGCTTACAACAATGACATGCGGCGGGGTAGGGGAAGGCTACGGAAGCGTGCCGAGTTGTCCTTGGGCATCAAAGTGAATCATATACCGGCGTTGATATTCCTGGCAGCTCGAAGGTGCTCGAGGTGGGGATTTAAATGTTTGGTGACGGCTTGAGGATCGCGATGAGAGGAGCAAAAGGAAGAAAAATAGTTGCGCAGATCCTCGACTAGCCTTGCACAGGGCCGAAGTCAATCAAGTGATCATAGGTACCTACCGATCATTAACGACCGTGAATACCAGGTAATCATTCAGGCTTGAGGAAGAGCAGGTCCATCTACGGTCTCGTTCTTCAGTAGCCCAGCGCAGTAGGTACAGTAGTAACCATGGCATAGCGTGGCGGAAGGATTTGATACCTAACTTGAGGGTAACATCTAAAGCCAGGACTAGAATCTGAGACAATAATGTAGTACCGTATGTACCTACCGTCATACTAGCAAGGGTACCTAGGTATGGCCATGCGAGGGTCTGGGAACAAGAGCCCGAGTAATCAGGTTCTTATCGAGGGGCCACGGTCTCGCTTGGACACTGTCCACTGCAGCCGAACAGTGAGATTGTAATAAGGTTTATCAGATGCTATCAAGCGAGTTTACACCTCGCCAATGCCACCGTCAGAAAAGAATACTTGTGGTGGTACACCGCAGTACGTTTAGCTATACGGTATGCCTGAAGTACTACCAAGCCAAAGTCATGAAGCCCAGCCTGGCGCCAGTATGAGATATCTCATACCTTGACGCCTTTAAAAGTTAGGGACGGCGACCGGCAGCTGCAAAAACTAAAGTAGTGTACTAGTAGACGGCTCTCAGGTCCTCTCAGCCTCAACATGTCTGCAACCATTCGTCTACCGGGCTTCCGCAGGTACGATGGCATTCCGCGGAGCTGAAGACATGCTTTTGTACGTAAAGAACACTGGGCATCTGCAACGTGTAATGTGGCTTCGAGGTCTTTGGAGCCACCAACCCTTGATCCTAGAAGCTGAGGCAGAGGAGCACTGCACTTTCGACATCTGGGGCATTTTTAGCCACTTCAAACGGGTCGCGTACACCTCTTCTGGCGTTTGGTCTGACTTTTGACTCGAACTACTGCAAGACACGCGACATTTTTAGTGCAGCGCGCAAGGAGCGGCCCTTGGAGAATGTATGCAAAGACTCGAAGCTTGCGGGCTGCCCTTCTTTCAAGTTAGGAGTGCTTGGTGTCTGAACCACGAGCGACTTTAACACTTTCTTTGACAAAGACGGTTTGCTAGCGTACCTGGAATCCAACCAACTGCAGCCCGCAGTTATAGGAGGAGTCCTGATACCACTGTACACTGTAGTACCGTTGGTACCTACTGTACGGGGACGGAGGCAAGCGAACTCTTGACCTAATTAAAGTCGATTTGATCTAGGCGCCGTACCGTTCCACGCAAGCCACGGACTCAAGAATCCCACGCGCAAGATGGCCCTCGCCTCCCGCCTGTTGGCCGCCTGCGAGTTTGGAGCCAGGTCAGCACTAACAGACAGCCCACGAGCGGGCTCTGCCACCATGGAACGTAGCCTAACAGCAGCGCCCGGATGGGGATCAGCCCACGAGGGTAGGAGAGTACAGTACCTACCCAACCTAGGTTAG
This sequence comes from Exophiala phaeomuriformis, assembly GCA_010883475.1. NCBI lineage: Eukaryota > Fungi > Ascomycota > Eurotiomycetes > Chaetothyriales > Herpotrichiellaceae > Exophiala > Exophiala phaeomuriformis. The sequence goes on along the minus strand of JAAAJI010000001.1, from coordinate 40,759 downwards.
GTACACCACCAAAGTAGTAGGTACAGTACTTTAAGTAGCATGATTGACACACTGCAAAATTCCTCGTGTCAGGCCAATGTCCGCGTGTAACCACTAGTATTGTCGTTTCTGTGCTGTCTTGCTCGTCTCCATGCGGGTTGACTCAAACACGGGATGCTGGGCGCTGTCAAACGTGTGCAAGGAGTCTGGTTGTTGATCAGCTACTTACTTCACGGCTGCGCATCTTGCCTTTTGTTGACAATCCGATCAGCTTTCTCTACCGTTACCTTGGAACACAGCCTGAGCAAGAATCGCCACGGCCAGCTGCAACCTTAGCAGCAATGTCCGCCATGACAAATTCAAATCTCAGGCTCTTGACTTTGGGTGCAGCTTGACAAGCTGCAGCGACCAGGAATTGCTACTCTGCCAGACAGTGCCGTTCCCCGTCCTCGTCGGTCGTACTATCGATCATCCCCTGTACCTTGTCGCCCTGCGCGAGCCCAGTGCGGAGCCATCGCGGCCGTTTCCCGTCGTCTCACGTTCAAGTCGTTTGCTTCTGACACTCCCACAAGGGCGAAACAGGCCCCGACCATCAGAAATTCCGCTTTTGACTCTTTCCGTGGTAAGAGTCATCTCTAGGTATGCATCCAGCGGGGAAGCTGATGCTTAGCTGGGATGTTTTGGACCGAAGCTTAAGGAGGAGCGGTGTACATTTACGGGGTCCAGACGGTCTGCTTCGATTCCAGCAGGGAAAGCTGTTGTTCAGACAAAGCCCCTGTCGATGGTCGCTGGCGTTACACTTTCAGTGGCTCGACTCTGGAGCACTGTATAGACCTGTGACATGGACCACGTCGGCGAAAGTATAGTAGGATGTAGAGCATCGAGTTGACTGTCGTCCGCCTCTGCGCGATGGTCCGAACCTTTCACTGCCCTTGATTACGAAAATGTCTCGTCATCATCAGGTCGTCTCACATACCAAGGACCCTACAGTTGACCGACACGAGGATCTTCCCTGCAGCCGTCCTTTTCATGCGTCTGCCAGCAAAAATCGTTGCCATGTCAGCATATCGAAGCGGTCGTAGATGTACTGCGTAATTTGAAGCTTCGTTCCCGTGATGCGAGCTTGGCTCGCTGCTGGCCTTAGAGTGGACTCTGCTGTGGGCGAGCCACGGCAGATGAGGGAAGCGGGCAAAACCACATGTTACAAGAGTAGATCCTCCCAACTGACTACCCGGATTCTCTCCACAAAAAGGGCGTACTTGTGAATGATCCGGCCGCCTGGCCCAAGCTAAGACCTTCGCAGTATGGCGAGTCGAATGGGAAATGGCCGGTTGGAAGGAGGCCAAGGGCACAGAAAGCAGCGGCCATACAGAGTCGCCGAGTAGAGGCGAGGGGAGGGTCGGCTCTGGCCGTTAAGCCGCGGTTTGCGTCACCCCAGGATGCCCACCCTGGGCGTCGTCTATGCTGTGAGGCAGTGAACTCCTCTTTGAAGCTCGACTGTCCGTCGCCGTGCTTTGAGTCTCCTACATCAAGGGTGAATATGGGTCACCTGCCCAAGCGTTATCTGCTGTAGTAGAGAGCCGTGGCGTAAGCTGCTGCGGCGTCCAGCCAGACGGTCTTCCACCTCGCATCCGACGCTTCGTGATTTACCAGCCCCGCGCACCGCGCCGTGGTAGGTTGCTGTGACGGCAAAGGAAAGCGAGCGAACGCATGCATGAGCAGTGCCACGAAGGACCATTTGCCTCAAGTCAAGCCCGCATGTAGCTTTTTGTCATGTTCAAGCCTGAAATCCTGACCATTCATTCCTCCCATCCCCCAAAGGGCTTTGGGTCCACCGACAAACAAACATTATTGACCCTGGATGGCGGCTGTCTGGTCGATCCAGCCGTTCAGCTCGTCGGCGGACGCGACTTTGGACAGATGAATGCATGGATTTGATCGCAGATCGGGCCGGCAGGGATTCTCGACGATGCTTCTGTTTGGCAATGGTCACTGGATGCAGGGATACCGTGTTGAAGGTTGACCTTCGTGACGTTTACTCGACGCTGGAACCCCCAGATGTCAATGGGGGCTGTAAGGGTGTCGCATCACCTCGGGCGCTCCCACTGTCCAACCAAGCCATTGGAAGCGAAATGGGCGCTGCCGCCGCCAAATGGGTAGAGTGTGCAGATTAAGGGTGAACGGTTGTGGGACAGCGCAATCGGAAGGCATATCCCTGCGGCCCGACGCAGACGCTCGATTTCTTGCAGACCAACAAGAACACTCTTTTGACTCGAGAGATCATAAGTGGACGCCGCCGCGGCCTTAAACGTCCGCCGCCAAAACTCTAGTCAAGCTTCGACCCCAACATCCTCCGCGTTTGTCTGCTGCAGTGTGCGATGTTCCTCTGTGTTGCGTTGCAAGCTGTGCCTTTTCACCCCCTCTATGGACATCCGAGCCGGCTAAGGCCATGATCGTGACGATATCGATGGTTAGGTGACATGAGGAGCGGTGATGTGCTAATAGCAGGTAATGCAGACTCGAAGATACCTGAGAGCTAGGAAAGAGTGACGCCAGCCGAAGCCTCCCCGAGGCTTTAGGCGGGTAGAAAGCACCGGGGGCGTGCCTAACAGGCGTGTGAGGATGCCCGGGATGCCCAAGGCCCCTGGAACCCCAGGCCGTGATCTCCCAGCCAGCCCCTAGTAAGCCTGCGGCGGGCTGTGATAGTGGGTGGTAATAAATGGTCTCCAGGCTCCCGAGGTCGTCAAGTTGGTTCGGTATTGTCACACTGCCTGATCTGCTGCTGTCATGACAGAGTCACATGATCCGTGGTTGATGCTTCAGCGGCTCGTCCCTCGTGCCAACCTGCAGCCACGGCACAGAGACGACATGGGGCTTTTTCTCTACTCCAGTCCTGACTCTGCGCCGCCCTCCCACAACTCACAAGCGCATCGCGCCGGCCTCTTTCTTCCATCATGTGTGCACACCCGGGGCCCGCCCGAAATCGACATCGCTTCGTTTCTCCTTTTCTAGGAGTTGAAAGACAAAGAGCTACTGTAGGTAGCAGGAAAACCATCCCTCGACGCAAGCTGAGAAAGACGACTAGGACGCACATCCGTTTCAAGAGAAAGCAAAAGTCACGAGGCACAATCGCACCACCCCCTGCCACCTACCCGCTGTCATTACTCGCGTACTTACCAGATGTGTAGAGTTGCAGTCGCACATCAAGACTACTAGCTTTTCCTTCTTTCTCTTGCCTTTCCCCAAGGTGGCATCCAATTCCCTTTTGTCGCCTACGGTTCAAATCCGTCAGAAGCCGAAGACGAGAAGCCATTGGCACTTCTTGTCAATACCAACGAGTTCAAGAATGACGCTCAAGCGTCGGCGCGATGCCCCTGAGGCGCAAAGAGGCCCCAACGTTATGCCTCATTATTACCAGGTTGACAGATGCTATCAATTGGCCCCCCCAGCTGGGAGGCCCGGGCGTCGTTGTGCATACAGTGTGCAACACACAGACATGCTCCACCGTGACACAATAACACAGTGGTGGGTGGGTATATCGCTGCCCGCGCCCAGATCCAACATCTGCCAATATACTACCTAAGCACGAGCCGCATTGCGCTCGGGGCAAAGTTTCGGTCAACTGCTTCTTTCCTTTAATGGGTGCCTTGGGCTTTTGCGAGTGCGGTGGCGAGGCTCGCATTGCTACCTTCTTTTCAGACTATCGTCTCAAGCATCTGTCTCACCACTGCTGGACTCGTCCTCGTCGTCCTCATCGGGCATGACCACACTATTAAGATAGGTAACCTATTGATCCATCAGCAGTGAGCAATATTCTGTTTTTGTACATGCTGGTGGAGGCGCGAAGACACTGGCAGAGTTTTGCAGCTCGGGAAATCCCACGGTGGAGTGATGCTCTTGAACACCAGACGTGCCATCTGGTTTTTGCTGGCCCGCTTATGACGCGGAACCAAAAGCTGGGTGACGACTTGGACCTGTTGGGAATATGGGGCCAGCGAGTCTGAACACGCTAAAGACCGAGGAGTGTGTCCAGCTCTGTGCGCAGAGTCACGCTGGCAGCATGGATTTGTGATGGTGGCCAGCAGAAGCAGAAATGGGAGTCAGAAGGTGGACTCACAAATGGTACCATCACACCAATCAACTCGACGATCTTTTGCAATCCTTGCTCACTCACCACCACTTCGTCCGGGATTGGCTTGCCTAGGGTGAAATTCCGCAAGCGAAGTAACTCAATATTGGGATTGTTGGCTTCGTATCCCTGCAGTTCAATTGAGGTCAGAAGGGTCCAACGTGCAAAGTCACCACGAATCGATCCCGAGATGTCAGTGAGATTTTCTTGTGCTTCGACCGAGCATTTTCGGTGCTGAAAGCTGCGCGCGATCATCCTTAGAGGCAATGAGGAGCGACCCGAGAGACTGGCACTTGGAGGGGCATTGTGCACGCCGCTGTCCGCTCCCGGTAGCCCCCATCTGCCCGTGGGTAGTGCTGCGCCTGGAAACCCACGCTGTGCTTTTTTGCTTTTAGGCGCACGTGGTGTCTGCGTTTTGTCGCTTCCCTTGGGCGGGAGAACTCGGCAGTGCGACGAGGTCGACCAGTGACGACTCTTGGACGTGGCGCTCCTGGGGCATGTTGACCACTCGCGCCAGGTCTACTGTTACCGCATTGCGGTGGCTTGGCTTGCAAGGCGTCGGCTCGACGCTCCTACCCAAGCAGCCATTGCAACGCAATGACAAATAATGGCGACGGATCTAGCTACGGTGCGCGCGGCAACACGGCGCTTCCATGCTTGACCGAGGAGTAGCAGCAGCGGCCTGCACGGACCTCATTCTACCCTTGGTGCTCCCACCCCGACCCATGCAGCGACGGAGAAGTGAACTGGCTTCGGAAGGGAGATGTGGCACGTACCTTGGGCTTGGTTTTTAGGGCGTTATCCGAATTTTGAGCGGCAAAAGCCTTGATTGCTTTAGCCTCGTCGTTTGGGATCCCTCCTAATATCTCTTTTCGCATCCGAGGATCCGTCAAGATCCGCCGGAGCCTTTTGGGCTTTCTGTCAATATCAGCTCTAATGAGTGCTAGCGCTTGTGCTTCGGGCGACCATAAGCCAGCGCCTCAACGTATCAAACATCAGCTGGGAACTCGCCGAAGGGGCATACTTCTGTCCTACCGACGTAACTCTTGCCACCGGGCTTGATCTGGACATAGTAACCTGCATAGGGGCCCTTCCGCCCCGTTCGGGACCTTTTGGGGCGATTGGTTAATATTGCTCGCCTGTTGGGGCTGGACTTTTACCTACCATGCAGCCGAGAAATGGGGCTAGAAGGAATAGAGACGTCAGTGCTATGAGTCTTGAGAGCGAGAGAAAAAAAAAAAACCCCCCGGAACAGAAAGGAAAGGCCAGTACATGGACAAACCTTGTAGGGCGTAGGATCAGACGAGAACCTGATATCTCGATAGATTCTGAAGACCTAGTAGCATGTTAGTGTCGGACTTGGTAGACTCATACATCGCATTGACCAGACGGGGCTTCTGCCTCACCAGGTCTTTTGGCGGAAGTTCAGGAATTGTCTCGTCAATCTCCGAGATCTTTTCCGTCAGTGATTCCACAAAGCTCTCCCAGTCTTTCCAAGATTGCCTGTAATCGGCATCGTGCACTAGAATGAGAGAGAAAAGTCAAAATGCGTTTGCAAAAAATCAATGTCTCCTTTTTGTTCTCGCTCAATGCTTTCTCCCTCCCTGAATGATCGCAAGAATGGTGAATCTCCAACCACAGAGAGGGGAGGAGGTCAGAGACAGATGTCTGCAGACATAACACCAATGTTGCAAGTCTTTTTAGGAGGGGCCGGAGGCTTGCTGTTTTCAAACTTACTCTTCAACCATTCCCTATCATTATTATTCCTGAGATCTTTCAAGAAAGCCATGGTATTGGGGTGGATCTTGTGCGGGACGTATTTGATGCCCCCGTCTCCTCTGGGCTTGGGCTTTTCAATGAAGACGGCTTTCCCTGGACCCAGGCCCGTTTTGACCCCGGGTCTCCAGAGTTCTTTGTTGTCGTTGATAGTAGTAGTGGTAGTCTTAGATTTATTCTGTTTCTTGGGGAGGCGTTTCCGTTTCTTCGCCCCGCTGCCCTCGACCTCACTGTCGTCGTCGAAACCGTCACTGTCACTCTCACTGTCGGAGGACGGGTCGTCTTCAGTCACGGACGCATCTTCGTCTTCGTACCCCGAGTTCTCGACCTCGTCGGCAGTTTCAGTTTCTGGCTCATCGTCATCTTCTTCGTCGTCGTCATGTTGGAAGTATTTGCTTCTAGTTGGTGTCGTTTTTGATGACGGCTTCTGAGCAGTAGTAGAAGCAGACAATTCCTTGAGTCTCTTTGAGCTGCGGCTGCCGGGAGTCGCTGTAGCTGTTGCTGGGGATGTAGTTCCCAGAGGAGTCTCGGACTCAAACAGTGGGCGTTTCTTGGTCGAGTTTGACTTGGAGTTGATTTCCACCGAGGGAACCTTTGAAAAAGAGGAATTGGTGGCCGGTGGTCCTGATTTGCGCGGCCGGCCTCGGGGTCTTCCTGACATGATGATATTTTGTGGTGTTTCTGCTTAACCGGAGAAAGAGACTGCTGAGCTGATGCGAAGGGATTGGGTTGTTTAATCGCCCTTGAAATGGGGTGATATGAGTCTTGGTTTGGTGACCTCAACTTCAATGATGGGTAGGGAGATATTGCGGCAATAGTCAAGATGGAAACGAACAACTCCTTCAGACCCTCTGCTCCAGGCGATAGGGAGAGCTTGGTCCAAACAAAAGTTGGATTGTCAATGACACCTTTCTCCAGCGATGTTCCGCTCGACCCCGTTAGGTATAGATGTTTTATCCAAACGCACTAGACTGTGAGGTAGTTCGAGTTGTCGATCTGCAGTGGCAGCTATGAAGGATGGGGAGACGCAGCAGTCGTTAGGATTGACTACTTATGCCAAATAAAGGATCGCGAAACCACTTTACGCGTCTTAGGATTCGACGTGTCCAAGATTACATCATCGGAATGTCAGCCTCGTCGGGGTGCCAGGCATCAGTCCTGAATAAGCAAGGCTGTCGTTGTCTGCTTTACCCGCTTGACTACTAGTAGGTATGTTTCTGCGCTCCGACATCTAACATTCTTCGGGGCTGCATCATTCGTGCCATCATGTCCTCGTCCTTAGAGAGACGAAAATATGAATTAAACTGACTGACCCGCCTCTCATGAACCGTGGTCGACGGTTTGGCTGGGGGCAAGGAAAGGCCTTTCTGACACCACAAACGGAAGCACCGTTTTTGATACGCTGTACTGCACTTATCATGGGAGCGAGCACTCGTTTTTGCATTTGCATTTGCATTTCATTTCGCCTAATCGCATCAAGCAATCATTAAGAAAAGACTAAAAGCACTTTTGGTCGTAGGGATTTCATCCAGCATCCAGCACGCATAGTCATCTGTGTCTCTCCCATGAATCCTTGTCCAAGCCGCCCAGGATGGGGCCAGCCGTCGCTAGAGCCATCGTCAAACGCCGCATGAGTAGGTAGCACTCATCATAATTGTCGCGCGTGGACCTGGTCGTATGTCTCGTTCCCTTCTGCAGCTCGAAAAAAGCATTGTCTCCCCCCGCTCAGAAACAAAAAATAAAGCAATCATTGGCAGAGCCCACATTGCATGAGCACCGGCAAACGTGAGCGTGGGGCAGAAGTAAACCTATCAACCCAAAGCTGGGGACCAGTAGCTCAGCCTGACGCTGACTCCGCCGGGTCATTGCTGTGTGGTCGCCATCGAGATTGAAACAAACGCTCGCATGCAAGACCCGTATGAAACTGAAACTCGAACTTTTAGTGTGTGCCATGCACACCGAGATGTCCAACCGTGGCAGTACCACCCCTGACTCTGCGGGTCACGAGGAAATCGGTGTGCAGTTGCCAGAGTAATGGGAGCACTGCGGGTTGGAATCAGGCAATCTCCTCCTCGCGCGCGGCCGCGGCGGACTTGGCCTTCGACTTCCTCCCATTCTTCTTCGTTGATGGGTTCACCGAAGCCGGCGAAAGCAGAACGAGCTCGACCGCGGGCGGTAGGACGAGAACTGTCAGTGTTCGAGCCGCTAGTACCTGGTGTGGCGCCGCTCGACTTGCCGGTACCACGCTCAAGAGGAGAACCTGACTCGGCCACCATGCGACGACCTGAAGCTGGGGTGGTAGAGGCAGACGAGGCACCAAAGGTAGGAGTTGCACCAATGCCGTAGTTTCGAGCATGTCCTAGGCTAGGTCCTCCCCCCTTGGCCTTGATCACAGGGGAGGGATTGAGCTTGCGATTGCCACCATTGGTTTGGACAATTGCTCTGGCGCCGCTGCCAGTATTGTTGCTGGCTGTATTGGTGAGACGGCCATTGGCACCCGAACCATGAGGAGTTGCAGGCTTGTTAGTCGGAGAGGGTTCACTCACAGGAGTTCCAGACTTGGAGCTCTGCGGAGTGTTCAAACCGCCCGAACCATTCGCAACGTTAGGGGCAAAACCAACAGAAGTACCAGCTTCAGCTTGATTGGGAAGTGGGACGGCTGTGCCATCTGGAGCACGGATGGAAACAGCTCGACGCTCACGAGGAGGCACCTCAAAGACGCCAGAGGTGACTGTCGATGCGTTGGATGACCCTTGAAGAACTGGACTACCCTTGCGAGTGGTGGTGACGCGCGGAGGACTGAGGCCAAAGTGCTCGCCGCCGATATTCAAGCCAGAAAATGCACTGTCCAAGGCCGAATCGCTGAGGTGACGCTGTGTCTTTCGATAAACTTGTTTGGGCTCAGAGTGTGGCAGACGTTCTAGATCAAGCGGGGGACTGAGGCCGACGTACTTTTTTCCCGGAGTCTTGGAGACGTATGAGAGACTCTGACGATGGGAATGGTGTTCATCATGTGGCTTTCCGGGCGAGCCTTTAGTTTCACCATGTAGCAGCTTCGGTCCGAACTCTGTTCCAAGGCTGGCAGAGTCCTTCTGCTCAGGGGTGAAAAGTTTGGCGGTATTGTCGCTGGCATTGTCGCCCATTGCCTTGACGTATTCTTCGCCATGGGTAACCTTGAGCAGCTCGGCAAAGGATTCAATCGCTTTATTGGTCGCTTCGCCAGACTGTCCCAGCTTGGTGATTACCTGGTCCTCTCCTGCAATGCCATTTTCATTGTCGGCGGCATCGTCAGTAGAGACTTGAAAATTTTCCTCAAAGCCTGGTGGGAGGGCAATGCCAGATTGATGCATATAGCTAATCCAGCCCTTATGCATCATCTTTTCCATGAACCGCTTTTCCAAGGCAGCGTATTGGGCACGCGGGAGCTGTCCACCTGCTTCGGTGTACGTAAACAGTATGTAGCCCTTGTTGTCGCGCACAACCTTAAGGTTTGGGGGAATGCCAATGGTCTGAGGATTGTCACGCTCCATTTCAACCATTCCGAGGTTCAAGACCTCGAACCACATGGCGATCTCTTGGTCAGGCAAGGTGACAGGGTGAGGACCCAAAGCTTGAAAGGGCCAATTGCGAGCATGTACACTCGGTCCGAATCCGGGTCCGACTTGTCGAGAACAGTCCGCGATAGCAGCTTTCTGACGCTCAGAGAAACCAGGACAGTTCATCCCAGCGAAAAGGAAGTCCATCAAAAGCTTGACGTCGAGACCAACCTCACGGTCAGCCCCAAGGTGAGTTTCACGCTCAACCTTGTAAGCGAGGATCTCCAGCTGACGTGCGTACGTCTTGAACAGAATGTCACGCTGATTCATGGTGTACATGGAGGTCGTGGACCATGGAAACTAGAGTTATTAGCATCTTCTTGTGGTGATGGGGTCTGGAAGTCATAGATACCTTGTAAAGAGTACTGATGGTGCTCTCGTAAGTACGCTGCAAGTTGCGTGAAGCGAAGGGTGACTGCAGAGTTGACCTGTTAGGATAGTCCCATGTCCAGAATGCTGTCAACTTACACGCTGTGGGTTCTCAGCATGGCGCACCACACCTCCCATCTCTTCTGCAGTGAAGAAGCCAGCAAAGCCTGACGAGTAAGGATCAATGACCTGGGCGGTTGTCGGAACACCTTGTTTTCCCTGGTCCCAAACAACGCTGCGAGCTCGTGGAAACAAATCTCTCATCAACTCTGCTTGATTGCTCAGTTCCACAACGACGTGTCTCTGTCCCAGCTTTGGGTAGCGGCAAGGTCCGTAGCTGAAACCACGCTCCCAAGCCTCAGCAGCAACCTCTGGTGAAACAATCTCGACATAGCAGTCCATCGTCTTGCCGGTGGAGCGTTCCATGACAATGTGAATGGGGTAGCCATCTTGATGTGGTTTGATGAGGTCGTCGGCATGGACGTACTTGCAGATGAACTGATGGACCTCGGACACAGTGAGAGCGAAAGGGATCTAGCAGGACGAAATTGTTAGTTCAGTATACTGCATCTGACCGATAGCAAAATGGAACCGATGTTCAAGCCAGACATGTATGGCGCTGCAGTAGTAACTAGGGAACCTGGGCACGTGCTCCTGTGACCGATCTAAGATTTATTTCGAAGATCGACTGGCCGCGCAACATGCTTTGAGGTGTTGAATCTTCGTCTGGAGCCAGAAAAGGCCGGAGATAGATCGGTACATATATAGATCGGAACAGATCGGCAGGAGGCGTCAACTTACATTCTTGATTCTGATCACACCGTAAGCTCTAGGCTGATGAAGTACAGTTCGGTCAATAAATGGTGGATCGGAACTCGGATCGAATGGAACAACAAGCACAGGCGCCATGGGATTGACAGGACCGAAGACTTCATTCTGGTTGAACATAGGCGCAGGTGGCATGAGCATGTTTCCTGGTTCTTGCGGGACCCAGACTGGGCTTGGGAGTGCCATGATATTGCCTGCCATCATGTCCATCGCAGGTCCGAACTGCGGCATTCCTGGGCCAGACCAGGTCGGAGGGGGTTGCTGTGGGTTGTTAGGACCGAAGGAGGGAGGGAACGACAGATCGGTTTGGTGAACAGGGTAGAAGCCTGCGCCTGGCCCTCCTGGCCCTCGATGAAAAGGTCGGCCGCCTCGACCGCCTCGCTGGGGACCAGCAGGAGGGAAGGAACCTTGACCCAGCATCATGATCAACAAGGGTGAGATGATGGATAAGAGGTGGCAGGAAGAGGAGAAGTCACGGGATTTCCGTGAAGAGAGAAGTCGTGAAGGAGAAGAGACGTGAAGGGAGAAGAAGCCGTGAAGGAGAGGTCGTGAAGAGAGGGGACGGCTAAGATGAAAAAGAAGAGAGGCTTGGCTAACTTCACTGGTCGTGACAAGGTGCCAGTGATAGGTGATCAAATAGAAGTGAAGGATAGTGAAGGGTGTAAGACCGGGTCATAGGCCGGTTGCTTCGCAACCACCGCCAAATCCAGTGAAGAGTCGAAGGGTGCCAGTGAATGTACCATATTCAAGGCAATTGTCGGCCTCACTTGTTCTTCCGGCCCCAGTGACTAGAGGCTCTGCAGCATGTGCTACACTCTGTGCTCTAGCACTCAAGTCTAAATCACGTTAACCTGTTTCAATACAGCATGTTCGACCGCTTCGAACCTGAATAGGCTTCGGCAGCAAGCTCATTCACTCCAATAGCAGTCAACGCCTACCATTCAGTTTGGGCTTTGAAAGGGAAGGGGTACGCACATTCTCTGGTCATGTATTTGAAGATCTTCCCGAAGTCCTAGAGTCCAAGCAGTATTGTGGCATCCAGAGGATCCGGTCCCGACAACAGAGCAAAGCATGAACCAAAACAGGCAGAAGAGATGAAATCGAAGGGATAAACACACAACTTGGAACAAGAAAGCGGAGGCAATAATGGTATTGTTCTTTTTGTGCAATGTCAATACATCAGCAATGCACTGCAATGGTGTTCAGCTGCTTCAACATCCTCTATTGTTCTCTGTTGTCGTTTGTGGCCCCAAGCTAGCAGGACCCGCATCCCCGGAGATGACCCGCATATACCAGAGCCTTGCGCAGGTTCCGCCATAAGGAGAAGGAGTTGCTGCGGATCACATTCCAGAGCCTTGGGCCAGGTGCAGCGCAGATGATTAGTCGACGATTAGTCGTACCACTGCGGCGCCAGATTGTGCACGACCGGACCTTGCTTTCACGTCAAGCGGATGCTCCTTTTGAACGGAACATGTTCTTCTCCCTAATCGAACTGCAAGGGTTGGGGTTAGTAGCCAATGATGCAAATTAGCTGGGACCATACTTACCGGGATCAAGAAGCTTTCCGCAACGAATCGGGCTCTAGCATTCAACTGTTGGCAGAGTTAGATCTTGGGTAGGCTCTCGCATTCTCACAACATACAAATAGTTTCATCTCTGATATCTCCTTGTCAACCTCTTCCATGAATTGGATGATAAAGTCCACGAGTTTGTGCTTGAGCATCTCTTCAGTGTGGGTGTTAGTGATGAGGAATGAGATATCATAGCCCTGCTTCAGTCAGACTAGCCCTCAAGTAAATGCCCATATAAAATACCTTGACCGGCTTCCGCCTCAAAATAAAGAAAGACTCCGCACGTTGAGTAAGAAACCGTGTGAACTTGTGCACCAGGATATGCTCGATCTCATCGGCTTGTTTTATGCGTATGCTGACTCGCACACTGTTGATACTGGGTTCTATAAGAACCCTCTCATTTTCATTCCGTGCTACCGTAAGCGGATTGAGCAAGACCTCTGGAGAGCTCGCTGCTTCTATCTCAGGCACATTGTGTCGTTCGGCGACTTGGGAGGCGAAGTTGGACAGGGAAAGGGCTGCCGTAAGAGACGAGCGGACGCATTGAAGGTATGGACGCAACGATTGTGACTGACCAGGCGGTCAGTAAGGGATTGTTGTGTTAGGTCCGAGGCGTTGGACAGGCATACCATTTTCAATGCGCTCGGTAATCCACAGGCCGGCAACTGGCTTTTACCGCCACATGGAAGCAGACTTCTCCTTCTGAATATTCTTCCAGCTTGTAAGCAGCTTCTGTATTGCAGTACAGCAAAAGTCGTAGGCGTTTCGGGTGCGTCAACTGCGTGAAGTCCGATGTGGTCTAGAGGGGGGGTTGCTGTCACTGCCAGGCACATCCACCTCCGGCTGCGCCTAACTATAATGCGCCCGCCGTGTTGGCCGCGCGGGCGACGAGTGCACCACTTGGCAAGGCCTGGTCAGGTGACCTGAGCAGACACGACAGCCGCAGCCTTGCGCCGCCACACGAGGCTGTCCGGAACTTATTGCGGCGCAACGACGCTGCTGGAACAGGAAAGGCCACTTGGCCTGCACTCGCGTTCTGACGTGCCTGTCGAGCCTCCACGCCCCCGGGCATCATTTATAAGTCGATCTCAAAAGTATTGCCTCCGGATCGAGTCTCCCATTTTTTTTTACCACCACGACTCATACAAAGCAGTCTCGGGCACAATGGCTACCATTCCAAGTATGTTAGGCGTCCCCGTTCTGCAAGGCTAAGCTAACATCTTCCAGTCGTTGTAAAGCATCAGGGCAAGAAGTACAATGTCGACCTGGACCCTTCAGCGACGGGCGAAATGCTCAAATATCAGCTATATTCTCTCACCGGCGTCGAACCCGAGCGTCAATCAGTCCTCATCAAGGGCGGGAAACTCAAAGATGACACCGACCTATCAAAGCTCGGCGCGAAACCTGGTCAGATCTTCACCATGATCGGTACCGCTTCCTCCGAAGGTAGCGCACTGGTGGCCCCAAAAGAGAAGCCGAAATTTGTCGAGGATATGACCGAAGCAGAAGCTGCCGCGCAAGAGGGTGCCACGCCGGCTGGGCTTCAGAACCTTGGGAATACTTGCTACCTCAATTCGACTTTGCAAGTGCTTCGCAGTATACCGGAAATGCAGGATGGACTCAAGATCTACAAACCAGATACCTCGTCGGCGTCAACCCTTCAAGATCTAACGCAATTTGGCCTCGGTGGACTTGGCTCCTCTAATGATCTTGTCGCACAGCTACGAGATCTCTACAAGCAGATGTCGGAAACACAGGAAGGCTTTCCGCCACTGATGTTTCTGAACGCTTTACGCACTGCTTATCCCCAGTTTGCTCAGAAAGCTAAGAGTGGCCATGGATATGCACAGCAGGATGCCGAAGAAGCCTGGTCACAAATCGTACAGCAACTACGACAGAAACTCAAAGTTACCGAGAAAATCTCAGACGAGGAAAAGCAAATAGCCTTCATCGATCGTTACATGGCCGGGACATTTCATACATCATTGGCTCCCCCACCTGAGGCGGCTGATAACGAACCTGTTGTTGAAACTGACGAGACTTTCCTGAAGCTCGACTGTCATATCGACTCTTCAGTCAACCATCTCCGTGACGGACTTATGGCAGGATTGACGGAGAAGATTGAGAAAAACTCTCCAACTCTTGGTCATGATGCGTTTTATACCAAGACTTCTCGCATTTCTCGACTTCCCAAATATCTAACCGTGCATTTTGTGCGTTTTTTCTGGAAGAAGGACGTTCAGAAGAAAGCCAAAGTCTTGCGAAAAGTCACTTTCCCGGAAGAACTTGATATTGTCGAGTTCTGTACTGATGACTTGAGGAAGAGATTGGTACCTGTCCGTGACAAGGTGCGCAACATTCGTAAGGATGAGCAGGACGTTGAGCGGGCAAGAAAACGACAGAAACTGGCGCATAAACAGGAAGAAGACCGGAAAACCGATGCCGCCACCGAAAAAGAGGCCGCCCCTATTCAAAAACTACAGCGGGAGAAAGAGAAGAAAGAGACACAGGATAAGGAGCCTGAGGGTGGTGAAATGGACGTGTACAAGACTGATGCTGAATATGAAGCTGAACGCATAGTGGCAATCCAGCAGGCCAAGAAAGAACTTTATTCCTTGATTGACCCCGAGCTTCAGGCGGATGAAGGCGCCAACAAGTCTGGATTGTACGAGCTCCGAGGAGTGATTGCTCACCAGGGCGCAAGCGCCGACAGCGGGCACTACACCAGTTTTGTCAAGAAACAGGGTAAAGTTGTGGACGACCCCAAGGCACCCGGTGGCAAGCGGAGAGAGGAAGACGGCAAATGGTGGTGGTTCAACGATGACAAAGTCAGCGAGGTTGATTCGGAGAGAATCATGTCGCTTGCAGGTGGCGGTGAAAGCGCCTCAGCCCTCATACTGCTGTATCGGGCCATTGACCTGCCAAGCAAGGATGAAGTCGAGGATTGAATGCCCTTCACCCCGAGATAACTTGCACCATCTGATCCTGCTTTGGACAAACAGTGCGAGAAACGCCTAGCATTGGGAGTGCCGCATGAATAGATTAGATTCTTCGTCTGAGCGATGATTACATGTACGACACCTCGCTTCAAGTACCTTCAAAGCTCAATCTTCGATTCATCCTACAGCAAAATTATCTATAAACGTTTGGTTACCGTTAGAGTAGTTCACGCTTAAAAGTACTCAGGTAGGTCACTACTGGCGCCCAAGTTCGGGGTGAATCTCGGTCCAGTCCACTGGCTGACTAAGCGCACGCCACGCAGCAGTAAGAAATCACGTGTCAGCTCACCTCCGCCCAGCGTCTTGGCGTCACCCACACGGCCACCGCATTATTCAAACTCGACTTGGAATGTTGGATCAGCGACAAACCACGCCTGCGTAATCACGAACATCAACCCGTTCAGCATCACGAAATCGACAGCTTCATCAAGAACGAAGTCGACTCGCAATCATGGGTAAAGTTCACGGATCCCTCGCCCGTGCCGGCAAAGTCAAGTCTCAGACCCCCAAGGTAAGCGCAGCCTCTGCCTGGCATCGGCAGCCGTTCATCGATCGAACAGTCCGCCCACGGACAATCGTTCATCGTTCAAGTGCGATTCTGACACAGTCTCCTACAGGTTGAGAAACAAGAGAAGAAGAAGACGCCCAAGGGCCGCGCGAAGAAGAGACTTCAATACACCAGACGTTTCGTCAACGTGACGATGACCGGTGGCAAGAGAAAGGTACAGCTCACAGAAAACACCGAATGATTTTTGAATCGGCCTAGTACTGACGCTTTTGACGCAGATGAACCCCAACCCGACATCATAACCCATTCTCTCGAGTGATATGGCGGACGATCGATGATGTACAGCTTCTGTGGCTTGGAGACGGGCATGGATGGAAAGCAGGCCCTCCGAAAAAAGTCAATGATGGTGGATGGCAGAGATTGCCTATGGTCACTACTTCCGCAAATGCATTGTCAACTGGTACTTTCGAGTCAGGGTTAGATTCCCCAGAGCGTGGCCGGGGTGGCACACACTTGAAGACGGGGCCTGCTATGATGGTCAGAAAGAGGGCGTTCTGGATGTGGCATCAACAAAATATCAAACCCATATCTGACAGTGCCCTTTTCCTTGTGTCCCCATGCATTGATAAGCCAGCTGCACGTATCTTTTCCTGCGTCTGGTTTGTTCTTCCCGCAGCATAACTCATGGTTGAATGCCTAGCCTCTGCTGTCAAATGCGCAAATCGATAGGCGGCCCCCCTCCTCTATTGTGTATTGCAAGTGTCTTTCCGTCTGTTAAGCTTTCACTGTCATGTCCACGTAGAAGCCTCCGTTAATGCCGTACTTTATCAAGTCGCAGCTAGAACGGTCCTTTGTATGGCTGCGGTGCCATATTGGCCGCCAAGGCTGATGCTAAGTACTTCGACCGCAAAGCCAGCGTAGCGCGCCAGGAAACGGTCGGCCTCTGCACGTCTCCTACTAGTACTGTACAACGTGTACCTCAGACCCTTTTTCTGGTCCGCGTTATTATTTCCTTCTACCACCTCCACAACTTGCACCGCGCGAAGCTACAGCCTCTCGATGCAGGCGCTCCAGCCTGGGCTGTGGCGACAGCAGGCCCGGCGTGCAATTTATCTTCGCAGTATTGGTGGAAAGAGGGCGCGACAATCACTCTTCTCGATCTACAATCAAGCACGACTTGGACGACAACAACCGCCACGACAGGAGCAGCACAATTACCATGGTCCTCCTCACAAGGAATACTTCCAGACGCCAGGTCAGATGCCTGTCCCAGACACCACTCCCTACATAGGCCAGGGACCGCATGCAGGAGCGTACCCAGTGCCGCCTCAATATACTGGTGCCGGCGTCCCTATTCCACCTCCACCTCCTGCTGCAGCATTTCCAACACCACCCTCAGGACCTTCACTGTTAAGGCGCGCGACGCGGTCGGTGCTATGGGCGGTGCTGTTTGGCGTCCTTGGTGCTGCAGCAGGAACGGCGCTGATTACCTGGGAGTACCTTCAGCCGCCATTTGAGCCTGGTTCTCCCGAGGAGGAAGAGTTGAATGAGGAAATCTGGGACACATTGGAGAGCCATCCGCTGGTCATGTCGCTGCGCGAAGAGGGTTGGGTCGAAGAGGGCTACTATGCCGGCAAGGCCCACGGCCCTGGCAGCGGACACCATCTGGTGGCCGAAACACTGACGGGGATGCGGGGGATCACGATGAGGGTGTTCAGGCATCCTACGCTGCATTTCAGCATGCTGGTGTTTTTCCTTGGCTTTGGTATTGAAGGCTGGCCAGACGTGGTAAGATAGAACAACTCCAGCCTTGGACCCCCTTCGGGGAATGGATGCTGCAGGGATGCTTCATTTCTTGTCAGTTTTCAGAGAGCTAATCATGCCGGTCGCATTGCAGGTTCACGGCGGCGTTATCACAACGCTTCTTCAAGAAGGCATCAATCGCCAAATCGAAACGCTATACAAGCACTATGGTACACAGCGTGAGCAGCTCCTCAACGTTGACTTCAAACGACCCATGCGGCCGGGTGACATTTATGCCGTTCTCGTCCCGCCAGCACAGTTAGAGGTCGAACTCATGCCCGATTGCTACCACCTAGAGATAAACGCAATGCTTGTCCATCTGGAGAATCCGCCCCGTATTAGGCCAGAGAGCACAGACGGAATTGTTGTGGATCGGACAACAATCGAGCTTGCAGGCTCCAGGCCTGCCGAGCTCATTCATGCACTTGCGACGGCTCAGGTTCGGATGGTCACAGATGTCAGCGACGAGCGACTGGCAGAGATTGAGGCCCAATTCGAAGAGGAACGTCGACTTCTCGAAGAGACGGACCGAGCTGTTGAAAAGCTCGTGGAGGAGGTCGCGCAGGCGGGGAATAAGCGATAAACGACGTCCTCCCATCGAATGGTGTTGGGCCGTTCTCACTGGTTTTCGAAACACCCTTTGTGGAATCCACGGAACACAGGAAGGGAAGCTTTACAACAACGACCTGAGAAGACGAAAATGAGCGATCCTCGTTCGAGACTGTTTTGCTCGGCTTACCTCTTTGACGTGGCTCCGGCCTCCGTGCAAGCCAGCAGGCTTGGGGGACTGCTGGCTTTGAAAACAATGTATGAATTCAAATTCACAATATTTCGGTCAGTTCGCACAGAAATGCGTCACCCCCTCGGCCCAACCCCTTGAATTGACACTAACGCGAGTCTGCGTAGATAAGGCGACGATTGGGATCAACCTGTTCGAATGCTTTATTGCTCGTGCACCTTTAATCATCGCGGAATGCAACAACACCTGCTGCGAGTTTACGCGAAGGTGGTTAATCAGGGAGGCACAGAAAAAGACTGACACGTGGGAAGAAACCCCGCAATCAACGTTCTTTGGGCGGCATGGCGGATCTGGGAAAAGCCAACAACCTGATGAAGTGGGGGAGCAAGATCTGCACAGCACTGGCAGCAGGTCGCACAGGTGCCTAGGATCAGTTGGCTCGGAGGAAGTGCCATAATAGACCCATGTCCGTTGAACCAGCACAAAAAGTGCCGAGAACAAGGAGATTGTGCGTTGGTGGTGTGGTGGCTCTGTGATCGGCTCTAGCTGGGCCGCGTCTGCACGATGTAGTCGGTACCGATGGCGAACTATGGCCTGAGCATGGCCATTGAAGTTTCCCTACGCACGGTGTGGCCTCGATTGTGGTCGAACAACAACGCGCATGGCAGCATCAACTGAGAACCAGATAGACAATCCATTGAAACCCTCTGCACAAATTTCGGTGAGCTGGCGAAGGGCGATTCAGAGAGTCTTGTCTTTGCAGGCAACGTAAAACCCACGGACTACTGGTTCAGGAAAACGCTCATCCGGCAACACCTGATGTCGCTCCAATGACAGATAAGGCGAAGGCGAACAGATGAAGGAGTCCCTTGCTGTACAACGGGCTAGCCGTGCGCCTCAGGCTCGTGTTCAGGTTGTTTAACTTTCCTTCTCTTCTTAGGATTTTGTTCTGCAGTCAAGCCGCTCGATTCGACTCCACCTCGACTCGACTCGATGGCCCATATGGAAGCGAGACGCAAGGGGGCGTTGTAAAAGAAGAGAGGGACTGAAGGCTGGACTCGAGGGCGGTCAAAGTAAAGGGAGATATGCCTCGGTACCTGGATAGCTTTCGGCTATAGACAAAGAGTGACCAGGGTCAGATCTCGCAGCTCTCCCGAGACACGAGAGGGGGGAGAAGGTTAGAATCAAGCCACCACCACCACAACCACCACTGGCAGCATGTTCAGTCTCTCGAAATCGGGGATCATGATGCCAGGTTGTGCTGGTGGACTGCGGAGAAGTGGAGCGACCATGGCGGGTGATCGAATCCACCCCCAACACCTGAGAGTTTTGATGTTCACGTCTCCCGGCAGTCTTGAAGAAGGGTCATCCTCGTATTGGAAGAACTAGTATCGCACACATTCAATGTGCGGGTCAACGAGTGGTCGGTATTTATCTTGAGATGGCAGTTCCATGCCCAGTGCCCCTTCATCAGTCTCGACCGTGCTTCCACTAACCTCTAACCTCGCCTCCGTGCTGCTCGTTGTGGAGTCAAAGTTGCTTTTAGCTTGGATGCTTGACGATGCTTGGTTGGCCTCCGTCTTTTGTTCCCCATGGGGCTTTGTGCGTACCAGTACCAGGTCAAACTTGCCGCCTATGCGCCACTAGTAGACCGGTTGTTGATGGGCACAGATGTTCGTACCGATAGACTTCGGTGAGGTATGGAGAGAGAAGGGATCCAAGAGCATCCGCGAGACTCGGAGGGGTTAGGAATACACTTGATCTCAAGTATTGTGCCGACTATGTACAGTACGTTGATCAAGGACCTCAGTAAGGTACGCAAGAAATGAAAGGACGATTGAGGCGAAACGTGAGGTTCGGGTAGTTGTACTCGCTTGCAAACGGTGCCAGTGCAGTGCCAGCGTGCCATCGAATTTACTCTGCGCCGGCAATCGATTTGTCTCTCTCCATCGCCTGCTCCGGCTCCGAGATATTGACCCTTCGACCTCTCAACGATCAGCTGTTTGCCTCTCTCGCCGTCCATCTTCCAACAGCCGCGCCTCAACACCCTCCACGCTCCCCAGACCTGTTCTAGTCTTGCACAAGCGTGTGTCCCTCACCCTCCTCACCGGTAACCATGCCCATTAGTCCCCAGACGCCATGACCATCACTCACCCCGGCTCGCTTCAACCCTAGTCCAGCATGGCGGTCTCGCCGCTTCGGTTATCCAAAGAGAGCCTGCTAACTCTCTTGAGGCAAAAGTCATGAACGTCCTTCTCCGGGGTAGTAGAGAGAATGCCCCGTTGGGTCCTGGCATGTCTCCGACATGTGGAGAGAAACTCTATGCAGAATCGTTGACCATTTCCAGACTAGGTGGCCGTCTCTTCAGAGCCGAGTACATCAACCACCTGCCTCCCTCCTCCTTTGATCGAACCTCTTTTCCTTTTCTTCTTCCTCGAGTGCTCATTCTGTTGCTCAGTGTCAGGTGGTTGAATCCCGCCGGCCTGTAGACATTTCAGCCATTTCTTGAACACTTTCATTTCTCTTACCGTCCCGTTGAACGACATGCCCACCATGGCTGTTCACGATGATAGTTCCAGCGAGACGCCACCCTCCCCGGTCATCGACAAGGAGATCACTGCCCATATCGAGCAGGTTCATACGAATGAGAGGGTGCCAGGTCATCCTGGCTACTATGAGAAAGATGGTCTGCGAACGTATGGCGATGATGAAGATCATGACCACGAGCCTCCTGTGAGCTTTCCTTACACAACGTGAGCATTGCTGCACAAATACTGACAATCTCGGGCCATAGATGACTGCTGGAAGAGCCCTCAGTCTCGTCGCCATGGCGTTTCTTTGGACGGGCTCTCAGATTCCAGTGTACATTCTCGGTGGGATTCCACCGTACATCTATTCCGACATCGGTGGCGTTGACCGCTGGATCTGGTTTGTCCTGGCCTACCTGCTGGCTCTGGCAGCCATGTGTCCCTTTGTCGGCTCCATATCCGATCTTATTGGGAGACGATATGTTGCCCTGGGAGGGTCGGCATTGCTTGTCATCGCCATGATCATCTGCGGTACTGCCAAAACCATGGAGACCTTCATCGGTGAGTATCGCCCCAGGCTTTGTTACCGTCTCGATGGCTGCTGACCTAGCCTAGTCGGCATGACGTTCTCTGGCGTGGGAGCAGGTATTTGCGAATTGACATCCCTGGCTGTCACCGCCGAGCTTGCACCGACTCGCAAACGAGGACAATATGTGGCCGTACTGGTCTTCACCATCGTTCCTTTTTGTCCATCTGTCCTATGGGGTCAGTTGATTGCCGCCCACGCTGGTTGGCGGTACTGCACTCTCTTCTGCGGTCTGTGGGCTTGTGTCGGCTTTCTCGGGACCCTCTTCTTCTATTTCCCCCCTCCACGACCGAACTCTCGAGGTCTTTCCAGAAAGGAAATCATTGCAGAGATTGACTTCGTCGGTGGTGGACTGTCCATCTGCGGCATGATTCTGTTCCTTGCGGGCCTTCAATGGGGTGGATATCAATATCCCTGGAGCTCCGCTCATGTGCTCGCACCGCTGCTGATCGGGGCATTTATGCTCTTTGTTGCCTTCCCTTTTTGGGAGATCAAGTACGCCAAATTCCCCATGTTCCCGTCGCGAATGAAGAAGGAAGCCCGGATTCTCACCTTGACCTTGATCATCACCGCCATCTCCGGGGCCAACTTTTTTTCGGTCATCATGTTCTGGCCCACACAGGCTTTCAATGTTTATGGACACGACCCGATCGGCGTGGGGATTCGAGGCATCCCTATCGGTTTCAGTATCCTCGCTGGAGCATGCATTGTCCTGTGGCTCCTATCAGTTTTCCGCGGCCACAACCGAGAGCTGATGATTATTTCGTCGGTTCTCATGACCGCAGGCTGTGGAGCACTCGCCGTTGCTCGTCGAGATAACCTCAACACTCTTTGGGGTTTGCTTGTTCTTGGCGGT
The DNA here is from genome assembly GCA_010883475.1 of Exophiala phaeomuriformis. Lineage (NCBI taxonomy): Eukaryota > Fungi > Ascomycota > Eurotiomycetes > Chaetothyriales > Herpotrichiellaceae > Exophiala > Exophiala phaeomuriformis. Next base: position 18,492 of record JAAAJI010000001.1, on the reverse strand, counting down.
CTGGGGATTGGTGGCATTGTTGTCCCTGCATCCATCATCACCACCATCATCTGTCCCGACGACATCATTGCCACTGTCGCGGCCTTGACGTTGTCCATCAGGGTGATTGGAGGGTGTATCGGCTATACCGTCTATTACAACGTCTTTATCAACAAGTTCGTGCCCAATGCCACCAAATATATCGGCGGCACCATGGTTGCCGAGCTGGGAATCACCAATACCAGCTACATTGCCGAAGCCATCGGGTACACGGGAGCCAGTCTGTTGCCACTCTTGAAAACCATTCCCGGCATCGCGGGCAATGAGACGGCTTATGAAATGGTCGTCGTTGCCGGTCAGGTCGCCTATGCCGAAAGTTACAAGTACGTGTACCTGACCAGCATTGCCTTTGGTTGTATCAGTATCCTGGCAAGTGTCTTTTTGGGCAATATCGACCAGTATATGGATGACCATGTCGCCGTGGTTATGCACTGAAGGGAAGGGAATGGAACAATATGCGGCGGAGGTAGAGGTCCAACAGTACTGATCATTGCTATTGCTGGCTAGGACATTATGCCTGAAATTGTAGGAACGAGACTGATGTCTCCATCCCCCAGAGCGGCAGTGCGAGGGCAGAGACAGACGCTGATTGAAACCCGTATATATTGACTGAGAAGAAACATGCGAGATATTTTCAGGTAGCCTCCAGTGTTCAGGCTTGCCACTCCATCTGCCTGAGTATTGTAGGAAAGAATTAGGAATGACGGTGGCCAGTATCGAAGGAACTGCAGCAGTACTACTATTATTATTATTTTTTACTGTAGCATTATGAAGAGACACTGTGCGGTCTGCCTGGCATCGCCTAAGAGCCCCTTAACCTTTCGTATAAACACGGCCGAGCTGACAGGGGGGTATTAATAGTAGCAGATTGCGTATCTCCCTCTATCTTACTGTACATACGAACGGCATCGTATTCGGGTACCGCCAGTTAGTAGTTATGTACTAGGCCACCCAACTAAGTGAGGCTGAAAAGGGGCGAGTGATCACGCAAGATGGCGATTTTTTAGAGTATGACAATCGTGGTACAGTAGTCAAGTCTAGTACATATAGGTACATGTATATATATATATCATGGTGGTCTTCTCTCAGCAAAGGAGAAAGGGCCCGATCTACACTTTGTTCTTCGAGTGTACGGGCTCCTGTTTCTAGCTTTCCAGCAGCATTGTCGGACAGCAGGATGGCAGGGTAGCTTTACGACATTTTGACCCAGTTGAGGGCCCATTGCCGGACGCCCTGCGCCAGTGCAGGAAGAATCAGGATACCGATCCTGGCATACAAGCTGATGCAAGCAAAAGGGCCAGTCGCATGGAGGTGCGTGCGGTATGCGGTACCAGACTCGCCTCGGCGGCCTGCATGGACGGGAGCGTAAGGTACTGGCGGCTCTGGCCCTGCCTGAGGATGATCCAACGTTTCTCTCAGGCTCGCTCTCGCCAAAGCCTTGTTTCGTGGCCGGAATAAGAAATGATTGAAGATGAGGTGGGTAGGAGGTGCTGTTCCTGTTACAAGGTCAATCGATCCAGGTGCCAGTGTTCCAGGTAATAAGGTGTTGCCAGTGGGTGGGTATCGATAACGGGCCGATGGAAGGGATCGTGAAGTCCAAAACTTGAGCGGTCCCTCAGCTCCTCCGCAACCGGGTGCGGCATGAGGGGTAAAGACAACACAACAAAAATCGAAAGATGTTCCCGCAGACAGTGCCATTGACAGGGGGAAGGAGAGAGAAGAAGAAACTGAATTGAAACACTGCCTCTGAGAATCTCACTCTTTCCAATAATCAGCTACGTGGAAGACTAGACCAGACCTCTTCGTCCGTTCCCATTCCCATCTCCCATCTGCCACAAAGAGACACCATTCTCTCACCCTCTCCCTAATCCACCACCACCGCCGTGTCGGCTACAGTACTGTGCAACTGCCTCAATACCTCCGTCTCAACTGAACTGTGCTGCCGGGTTCTCACATACCTACACCAACTTATCTAGATATCCAGTATACACTGTCCACCATCTCTTCACAATGTCTTCAGACCCAGCAACCATCGCCGCCAACACCCTCCGGGCCAAACAGAAGCCCCTCAAGGACAAATACCGCTCCGACCCATCCTCTGCACTCGTGACGCTCTCCTCGTCCGGCACCCTCGATCCCACCTCGACCAGCCTCACATGTTCCTTGTCCGCAGGCACGGCGGCCCGCAACGTCGCGGGATTGCACAAAGCCGCCGGGGGCGAAGGGTTCGATGCAACAGGTGAACTGTGCTCAGGCGATATGTTGCTTGAAAGTCTAGTGGCCTGTTTTGGAGTCACGGTGCGCGCAGTCGCCACGAGCATGGGCATTGCCATTAAAGATGGATCCATCAAGGTGGAAGGTGATCTCGATTTCAGGGGAACAATGGGAATCAAGGATGCCGATGGAAATGCCGTGCCGGTTGGGTTCAAGAAGATCAGATTGATTGTCCGTATCGAGGTGGATAATGATGAAGACAAGTCAAAATTGGATAAACTTATCGAGTTGAGTGAGCGGTACTGCGTTGTGCTGCAGACGCTGAGAGCGGGTGTCCAGGTTGAGACCAGTTTGAGCAGCGGCGACGACATGTCTGAAGGTGCGCATCGAGCGAACTCGAACGCTGAGCAGAATATCCCGGCGAACGAGAATGTTTTGAAGGTCAATTAAGCAAGAAGGAATGTTGAAAAGATGAACAAGGGCAGTAGTTTCGAACGCAGAGGTTACTAAGTTATTCTACCAACTGATGGCGAGGCCGGTATCCCATGGCATACCATGGCATGGGAATTACATCAAGTATCTTGCATTGCTGCTCTGCTCTGAGCTGAGAGACTTAGAGGATGGTGTTTGACACAGTCAGCAGATTCTCTTCTTTCTGCACTGTGTGTGTCCAAGGACTGAAATGAAAAATACACAACGCACTAATACACACAGAACCAACCAGACCTTGTCCAGTATTGCAGTCTCCAACGCAGCCAGGTTCGTTCCCTGCATTGATTTCTTGAAACCACTTCAACTGCTCGGCTCGGTCTTGCTGGTGCGATGCCGAATGAGACGACCAACAATCTCGTCATGGATATGACATGCCATGCAAAAGCAAGAAGGAAACAAGTTGCACGTCTTCTTCCGTTCTTCTGGCGTGGTCGTTGGTTGTTTACCACTCATCATCCTCGTCTCCGTCGTCCTCATAGTCTTCATCATCTGGATCGTCTGAATCGATTTCTTCGTCTTCGTCAGCTTCTTCGTCTTCATCACCATCTTGTTGCTGTCCTGCTTCGTCTTCTTCGCCCGTCTCCTCGGCATCATCTTCTTTTTCGTTTTCCTCGTCTTCTTCGTCTTCTTCTTTCAATTTGGCCAACTCCCTCTCCACATGCATCCTCAACCAATCCTTCCTAGCCTGTTCTACCTGCTCTCTCTCCTCGGCACGTCTCTTCTTCATCTCACCAAGAGCATCCAACATCTTCATGCGCTCCTGGCCCTCACGCAGATTCGCCAGTCGCAGCCTCTTACGTTCTTCCCGAGTTTCCTGCATGAAAAGCTTGCGCTTGGGCGGCAAAGCAATCAGAACAGCAGCTTCGTGTCTCATGGCCCTCTCTTCGTCAGACATATTCGGGTCATTGAGATTCTTCATGTCCTCATCCCACAGGAACTGTTTGGCCTTTTCGTCGTCGCCGGCAAACTCGTCGACAACATCGTTGATATCAGCGTCGATGGCAGAGCGGCGGTAGTTGCTGTTGTTGAAAAGTCTGGGGGCGTTATTGTTGTTATGATCATCACTGTCGTCGTTGTTGTCGGCGGCGGTGGACTTCGGGCGGCAGGAGGACGATGATGATGACGATGAAGAGGACAACGACGAAGCCGAAGAAGAGTGCGTGGTGGTGGTATTGGTGGCGGTCGGGGCAGCAGTGGCGCCCTCTTCGTGGACAATGGGCACGAATTCACTTTCATAGTCGTAGTCGTCGCCGAGGTCTTCGTCCGAGTCGAATTCGTTGGTCCAATATCCAGTTGACTGAGATGGGGTTGGAAGTGCGGCGGATGCGGATGCGGTTGGTGCTGGCAGTGAGGCAGGTTGACGCCCAAGGGACAATGGTGGAGAGACAGATGCTGAGAAGGAGTCAGTTGATCGCACCGAACCTGGTAGGTGTAATGAAATGTTGAGCATGGGAAGACGACAGAATAACAAGAGGAAAGGAAGGGCAAACACAGATGATGGAGATGGAGGACGTCTGGGTGAATGTGTCCGTGCTTGACTGAAAGAGAGGGTGAATGGGTATGTGAGAAAGGGACTTACCACCTTGAATTGACTGGTGGGCTCGTGCCGTCATGTTGGACGGTCCGCCTTGTGCGGGATTTCTGCTCGACATAATGGTGCTGATGTTGATGGTCAAGGTGACAGTGACTGGATCGAAGACTCGTTGGGTGTTCGAAGACAGGAGCGGATAGGACACGACCTTGCAAGCAGTCAAGCAAGCAACCCTCGACACGATGTGATGTGTGTGTTGTATGGTATGGTGTAACAGTTATGATCTTGATCCTGGATCTGCGATTCGACGAGAAGGCAGCAGACAGACACCAAGACTCAAGCAGCAACAACCTGTGCAAGGGACAACACGGCGTGGTGGATCGGAACAGGAACCCAGGAGAGCTTGTTGAGGAGCCAAGCGAGGCGAGACAGGACAATGGGGTCTGACTGGAGAGGAGAAAGGCGCGCAGGTCTTCGATCTATCTGATAATAAGGTGCTGTTAGCTGATAACTGCGTTTGGATCTCGCATGCGGTCAGGGAAAGGGGCGCCTGCGTGTTGATTGTGCTTACCAGTATCGTCTCGATCTTTACAGAGTCGTGCTGTTGGAAATGACAACAAACTTGACCTCCTCCTTGGGCTCGGCAGTGCCTGATCTGGCCTCAGAAAAGAGGGAGTCGGAGATAAAGCGATGCAAAAAGAAGAGCGCCGCTACGAGGTCGAAGATGACGGGGAGAAGCATGCAGCCGTTTCGAGGTCGAAGTTCCATTCGAAGTCGAACGCGAGCTCGAACTCGAATCGGAAGTCGACCTGGAAGTGCAGGACGAAGACGAAAAGGAACTCGATGAACAATGATAAAACCAAGGCAGTCCAAGTGTGGCTTGGGGCTTTTGTTTGAGCTTGAAGTTTCGGTTGTGGTGTGGAAGAAAGAAAGGGAAGTCAAGTGTAGGCAGAAGAATCAAGGGTATAAAAAGGCATTTGTTTATTCGTGTGGTCTTGGAGAGAAATAGACAGATAGGGAATAGCAAGGACCAGAGCCAGTCAGAAGCCATCGTTAGAGTGTGCCGAGAGAATGGGATGGTTAGTGAGTAGGATTAGGGCATGGTGTCTCGGCTGGAGCGATCAGGTCAACGCATGCGATGGATCACAGTGGGAAAGCCGCGTGGGAGATAGAGCAGAGAGTTCATTGTTGCAGTCGGGAGAGAAGGGAGGTGGGCGCGGGATATGGAGCGAGAGGAAGCAAACCGAAAGACAGAGAGAGGCGGGAGTATGGGTTAATATCGACATGAAGACGCGCATGAAGATCGACATGACGGTGGACATGAAAAGGGACTATTGCAACCGCCATGTCCAGAGGTAAAGGAAAGGAGAACAGGAAGGGGAAAGGGAATGAAGATGGGAATATCAGAGAAAATCAGTACCAGGCCGTCTGGAGATTGACCACCCAGCAAGGCTGAGGAAGAGCTTTATGTTCTGTTGGTATTTCAAGGCTTTCTTTCTTTCTTTCTTTTTGTGCCCTTGTTGACCCTGAAACTGCATGGCATGGGAGCTGGGACTGCCTGCTGGTAATCAGTCACTAGTGACGGACAACCAGAAATAGTGTTGCACCTTCTGAATCGCGTGTCGCCTTTCTTACGCTTCATCAGGATATAGTCCTTCATCCCCTTGCCTCAGCAGTATTGCAAGTGTGCACAGGCAGTACAGAGCCTCGAGGGTTCACAGAAAGGAAAGAATCAGACAAATGAAATCACCTGAGCCAGGCCGGGAAAGACAGGGAAAGGCAGGGTGAAAAAGTTCACAGAATCACGAACAAAAAGACAAGTACCTAGCTTTGAGTGGTGCGAATATTCAGTTCACCGCGACCATAGGAGTGTGCTTTAACTCGTCGTGGACAGGTGCTTTATAGATACATTGGATGGATGAGGCGCGGGACATAGAAAGACAGAATCCAGGATGGAAGTGGGCAACACGGATAAGGAAAGGGAGTATTAGCTAAAGTACTGTATGTACATAGTAGTAACTATGGCGGTAGCCAAGGAGTGCTGCCGGTCTTTGGCTAGGGCGTGCACGTGATGTGACGAGGCTGAGGTCGTTCAGGGGGTCAGTCAAGCTGGGAGGACCAATCCGAATGTTACACCATGGGTTCGAGGGGAGGTTTTTCACACTTCTTGCATTATTGAATGTCGACTTGGCTGCTTCATGCCATATTAGAACCAGCCAAGCATCACTATTTGTGTATGACTGTGTCGCTCCAGTCGCTCGTATGGTTGATAATGTAGTGACGCGCATTCTTCGATGCAACTTGCAAGTCACTCACTGTAGATTTACTTTCCTTGCGGTGAAGCTTGCTCGAGTATGGGTATGTGGCAATTGCATTCGACTCTGCATGCGCCAGTATTCCCTGTGTAAGTCTCTACATGGACGAGAGATGGAACCAAGGTACACGTTATGATATCATGTACACGAACGAGACGACTCTTCAATACACCGATGTTGATGTAAGTTATTAACCGTGTCAAGCGTGAAGGGTGTAGCACGAATTCCCAAGTGAACCGGTCAGAGCTGCTTTCAATCTTGCATCTTCTTTTGGTCTCTATTCAATTCAAGTCCAACCAAAGTCAATGACTTTTGTCTCGAATCAAGTTAACTTTTCCTTCCTTCACACCAAAGTCATGCATTGGTAGCAACTTGCAATCTCGTCTATTTACCGGTCTCTCCCCAAAAAAATCTGAACCAGAGACCCAACACCACCAGCAAGTCCTCTAACTACTCGTCCTCCAACTCTGCGTTATTGTCGTTGTCGTTGTCGTTGTCGGCGCCCTGGTCTTCTTCCGTATCGTCATATCCAGCGCCGGCGCCCTCTTCAAACTGACCACTTGCGATATATTCACTCAGGATCCTCACCGCTCGCTCTTCTTCCTCTCGCGAGCCCCCAGCACCTTGGTCGGAGCGGTCGCCCTGGTCAATACCAGGCCGAGCGACCTGGGCTGCAGCTCCCTGAGTGGCCGCCTCCACGTAATAGGAGGTGCCCGTAGGCGTAGCCACTCGGAACTGGCCCACTCCGGCCAAGGGTGCACCTGTCAGCTTCGTCCTCGTTGGCAATGAAACCAAGAGGCGCGGGTCGATGAAGTTACTATTTGTAGTAACTCCCACGGCACCGGTTTGGCTGGGACGAGGGAAAAAGGCGGCAGCATTGCGCAGAGCTGAGGGAGTGGTCGAAGGAGGAAGTTGACTGCTGGTAGATTGCGTGGCTGCACCAGCGTGACTTGGCAGTGGTGGTGCTGGAAGTGCCGACCGAGCCACGGGGAGGGGAGTTGCAGAGACAGGAGCAGAAGCAGGGGCAGCAGGTCCGGCAGGAGAGGCAGAATACATCATTCCTGGTCTCCGTACTCGGTTTCTGGTTGTCGTGGGCGCCAAACGGTCCAGCAAGTCGGCAACAAACTCGTCGTGGCTCTTGCCATCAAGGTCCGGCATTGGCGTTACAGCAACAGACTTGTTCCACCAGGAGGGCAACAGATCCTTCGACAGCTTGTTGTAATCGGCCGGTCGGTTGCCCAGGCCCCGTCGCCGCGCAAGTTGTTGTAGTCTCTTGCGAAGCTCCAACGTGACAATGGTGCGTCTGCCCGGGATCGGAATCGGTAGGCCAAAGTCTGCAATGAAAAAGTGGATGGGTAGACCGCTGTCAACATAGCCTGCGACCGTCTTGTTGTTGACCAGGCACGGACGTAGCAGGCGATTTCCTTGCAAATCTACAGCCATGGAGGTATTCAGCAGGATCTGTTCCCGCGTCAAGTTGCCAATGAGTTGCACCTCGTTCGCAGTTGGCATCGACCGCCCTGGGCTCATCGCTGGCACGTTGATTATCTCTCTGAACCGGATTCTCCTCATATTCAAAGTATTTGGCCGCGGCATCTTGCCATTGACGTTCACCCGGTCGAGAATGTCGGACATCTGAACCCGGCTATCGAGCCGGATCCACAGCTCAAGGACCATGCCTGCCACGTCCGTTGCAACCCATCGAGGCAGGTGGGAGAAGTAACGAAGCGGTTGCCCGCTGTTACCGTGCTCTATCAGGCCTGTTTGCTGATCGACCAAAAGGGGTACTGGCACTCCCTGGAAGGGGTCTGGGCCTGGCTCGATGCGGAAGAGGATTGGGTGTAGATTGGTCTCTGAGAGCATGTCAAAAGGATGTTCTGTGCCTTGACCGTTGGCGGGCCGTGCAGGTATCGGCTGTTGCATCTCTTCGACAGCATCAAGAGGATCATAGCCTAGAGCGTAAGTGGGGAAGCTCTGCTGTGACGACAAGTTGAGCAGATGATGTGACTGCGACGAGGATGGGCCTTGCACAGTGCCAGGAGCGTTGATATCAAGGTGCTTGGCAAGTTGGATCTGTACGCGCTGAGATGCCATCTTTGTTTTTATATTTTTTCTTTTGGAGGAGTAACAAGGAGGTCTAGAGAGGATGATCGTCGTCGAGAGCGCGGAGTTGCACGCGCTGATAGAGAGGAGATGTGGTGTCGACGTTATGAGTAGAGAAACTTAGCTCGAAAGGACACGCGACTGTAGGAGTGCGAAAGAGGAAGATCGGTTCTGACGCATAAGCGAGTCGGACTTTGCTTTTCGTCGCAGGCTTTAAGAAGAAGATGGGTGCTGACGTATGAGTGAATCGGACTTTGCTTTCAGTCGCTGTGCTCAAGAGAAAATACTTCAAGGGATTAATGCTGCTAAGAACAAGGCAAGCTTCGCGGCACTGTAGTAGAAACCCTTTAAGTAGTTTAAGGAAGCGAAGAGGTGGTGAGCGTTAAGTGAAGCAGTTGATGAAGACAGTCAGTGGCTTCAGGGTGGTGGTTTGTAGTTGTTTCGCAAGGAACAGAAAGAGAAGTCTTGTCTTTGCGTGTCTGACTTCCTGCGGCAGTGAATTCCGTCGCAATTGTAAAGAGTCGCAACGCTGAATAGGCATGCAATCTCTCAGTTGCAAGTGAGACTGCGGCAACCCATGGCACCTTAAGGCTTCAGAATATGCCTCCACCTTGGTTAAGTGACACCGCCGCTATTGCTGAATCCCCTGCATCCTCATTCAACAAGGCACTGCCTTGATATTTGTCCACAGCTCGATTCATGCAAAACGCTGCATTCATCAGTCGCATTGTAGACATTCAAACTTCTACTGCCGGCAGCAATGCAGGACGCAACTCTTGCTCGATCATAACATGCCAGTCGTTGATGTCTCCACCCTTCGAGACCCTTGCTGACCGGGGTCACATAGGAGCTGCCATCTCATGACCCACGGAGAGCTCAGAACTCTATGACGCCAGAAAGGGGAGAAGCCCGTCGTTCACAGAGCACCAGGTGAAGCTTGGAACCAGAAGAGTAGGAAGCAGGTGTTCCACGCCGGCGTCGAACACGTCTCTCTTAGATACTTCGAGAGTCCAGCTCCCAGCCTCCCAGCCAGAACGGGCCCTCAAATGTCGACGCTATAGCGTCCACTCAGCGTTTGAGACTGGCAGTCCTTCTGTTCCTCGGCTGCTAGCAGCTCTCCGAGACATCTGGCCGTCCGAGCAATAGCATGGTCTGATGCAAAAGTTTCAGACGCTGTTCCTTTGTGGACCAGGACGGTTAAACAAAGGACACGTCGGAAGCGACGTTGTTCGAGACACCCGGCAGAGGCGGGTTGCGTATCGAAGTCGAACATGCCCAGCTCAGCTCTCTTCGCCAAAAGGATAATTGAACTTCAGCAACCCGTTTAGTCCACCTACCCAACCATCATCCCCTTCGGTACCTGCAGTTGTCCTTCTCATTATGCACGGAATGCCGCCGACAAACCCTTCTGGGCCATTCCTGATATCTTCACCGGAGACTCGGACTTCGGTGCCAACACCGATGCCATCGGTATGTCTTTTGCCATCGATGCTGAATTCGACTTCTCGACCTCGATTCTTCTCGCTCAATTTTAGTGTGAGAGGAGTGGTTGCTGGCAGCACCAAAGGGCGGAAACTCAAACTTCTAGGACAAATTGGTGTAAGAAGCAAAGATGGCACGAGTGGGTGTATGATACTCCCGCCACTGCTAAGGCTGTATGCCGTACTTCCGGTAGGTGTGGAGATGATTATGCCGTCTGCTACGGCCTCGGTGAGAAAGCGACCTCCTACAAAAACATCGACAATGGCCAGATGCGGATCTTGACCCCTGTGCAAAATCATTTCGTTCATTGCATGTAAGTCATGCAAGAGATCACCATTACCCAATCGTTTGCCAGCGGAATCAAAGAGACCAACCTTTAATCTCTGCCGAACGAGGACTCTTGAACCTCGTGCCGGACCCATGGACATGCCACGGATAGATGACCAGCCGGTACAGTCAGTTATGGAGCCTTGTTCGCTTGGAGAAGCATTCTGAATGACAGCGTGTCTTTCAGAGGAAGCACCAGACATGTATACTTCTCGGAAGGCCCGCTTGTATTCGGAAAATTTCCATTCGCTCAGGAAACCCAGAGTACCCATGCTGAAGGAAAGAATTGGAGGGACCTTTGGAGATGTTGCAAACATGGAGGAAGCGTGGAGGATGGTGCCGTCGCCGCCAAAAGTAACGACAAGATCGACCTTTTCTTGAAGCTTTCGCCTTGAAGCTAGTGAAGCATCTTCAGGGCTGAAGTGATCTCCTGGCACCACATGGCCTAACTCAGCAGAGACTTTCGGTTCCAGAAGTATATTCACACCAGGGTAAGTGGCCGTGACATGCCTGCTGAACTCTATGAGGGCCTCGGTGGCTTCGTCCGAATATTCCTTTTTGATCAGGAGAAGGTTCCGTGGTGGCTGAGACCATTCAAGACAAAGCAGTTCATGAGCAGGGGTGTCTTTGAGACGGAAGGCTCTGCGGTCTGGCAAGTTGTCTAATGATTGCCGTTTCGAGAGTGTGCTGGTCGACGAAAAGGGGTGCCCGCGTCCATAGACGGCTGAGGCTGGATTCCAGGCAATCCCAGCTTTATTCCTCCAACACCGGACAGACTGACTGATAATTCTGGGGTTTAATGGAGATGACCTCGGGCATGAGTGTCGTATGGTCCATCTGAAGGTTGACGCTGTTGCCATGATGAGAACCCTCTTTTATATCAGGAAGACAGGTATAAAGCGCAGAACTTCTGGCTGGTTGGACTTTGCCATGTGCAGCAGGGTATGGAGGATTGGTCTCTGAGCAGGCAAGTCCAGGACAAGCAAGCAATTAACACAAGCCCAAACTCCAAGCGAACACAAACGATCTAAGTCAAGAATCCAAGCTCTAGGTGGATGATGGAGTGCATCAGATAGACACGGATGTCCAACAGCCTGAGAGACGCATCATCAACAATCCTCGAAAGACGAAAACCGGCACGTGACTCCTACAATGGGAATATGCTTAGTCAGCGACGTCAGCGATGCTAGGATTAATTTGGAATCAGACTAGCCAGTTAAGCTTAACTATAGGAGTGCTAATAACAGACTAGTAGTGTACTAGTGATACTATGCTGACCCTCGGCTGCCGCTTACATCCGTCTCTCTCATTAGCAGTTCAAGTTTCCGGTGAAGTTGTGCTACGTATTTGCTATGCACTGGCATCGGCTTGACACGAACGTCAGGCACCCGCGGCCGGAGCCAGATCAACTTGAGATAGACAAATTGATGTACTGACGCCTCATAATACCTAGGATTGCTCATCCTACACTTTCACTCTTTCCATCTTGAATCCGTTACGGTTCCCTGACATCCTTCACTCGGCATCCCTCATATCCCCATTATTCACTGGCGTTGCTGCGATTCATCCCGCCGTTTCCGTCCTTTGTCCTGTCTTGACCGACTGTCAATAAATGGCACCGACAGTGCCATCGTCCGAGTTTCCCTTTCTTCTTTCAGTGCTCAGCGAATGTTTACAATAATCAAGCAGTAGATTACCGTTGGTTACGAAATCTCCCCACCTTCAAACCATGGCGGCCGATGATACCTTGCGAAGACGTGCTCCTGATACCACATATCCCTCGGACACCGCCGCAGCTTTAGGCGATGGTGGGCCTCCCACGAGCGAACATCCAGCGGGCGAAATCAAATATGGGACCTGGAACCAAATACTGCGTGCGCTGCTTCTCCTGGACTGGTTCAACTGCGGCGCGGTGTGCATCAATGTCACCCAGTTTCTCGGGGCGCCTCTATACTGGTGGAACAAGGATTACTACTACGCATACATGGCGTTGACAAAGCAATCCTTCGGAATTCTAGGAATTGCAGGAACAAGATGGTTTGCACCTACAAAAGTGCGGGTCAGTTGGGACAAGGATCTGCGAGGACAATTCCGCAAGACTACGACCGGCACGCTGTAAACAACGTTCCCCGAACGACTCGTCTACATCGCGAACCATCAGGTCTATACCGAATGGTTGTATCTGTGGTGGATCGCCTACACGAGCAGGATGCATGGGCACATCTTTATCATCCTGAAAGAGTCCTTGAAGTATGTTCCGATTCTAGGTCCTGGCATGATGTTCTACGGCTTCATTTTCATGGCCCGGAAATGGGCTGCGGACAAACCCCGGCTTCAGCATCGTCTGGAAAAGTTGAAAACACGACACAGTGGTCCAATGTCCGGCTCGGCCGGCCTGGATCCTATGTGGTTGTTGATATTTCCCGAGGGCACGAATCTGTCGCGGAATACGAAGAAAGTCAGCTCGAGATGGGCAGAAAAGCAAGGCATTCCTGACACCAGGCACGTGCTTCTGCCACGGAGTACTGGTTTGTTTTTCTGTCTGCAACAATTGCAAGGCACGGTCGAGTGGGTGTACGATTGTACGATTGCTTATGAAGGAACCCCGTAAGTTTGCAATCGCGCTGTAGAGACGTATACTGGAAGAGCCATGCCGAGGCAGACTGACACGATAATACAGGAAAGGTGGCTTTGCGCCCGAATATTTCACCATCCGATCGACCTACCTACAAGGCCGACCGCCAAAGTGCGTCAACATGCATTGGCGGCGGTTTGCCATGTCCTCGATTCCGTTGAACGATGCCAAAGAATTCGAGAAGTGGCTGCTGGACCGTTGGCGGGAGAAGGACGATCTGCTGGAGAGATGGTACGAAACGGGATACTTCCCAGGCGACGAAGAAGCGGCGAATGCGTCCCGAGGAATTTCCAAGGGTGGCTATATTGAGACGGAAGTGACTCTCAATAACTGGATGGAACTTGCACAGATCTTCGTTGTGTTAGCGACCCTTGCATTGGTGGTCAATGTGCTTTTGAAATTCGTCAGCATCTTCACCTCTGTGCGGTGATGGCGAAGCATTACACCGGTTCAGCAGAACCCCACGGCGCGTGGGTAACATGGCGTTGGAAACAAGGCTGGATATGTAGATATGGGCGTTCCGGTCAGGGTGAGGATGGGAACGACATAGGATACCTAAGAACATCAAGTCCTGAACAGACCGGGCAATGGACCTTTAACGGTCGGAAGGCCGACCTTGATATGCTTCTCATCATGATATGCTTTATCAACTGTCGATTTGCTGTCCACTGCGAGTAAGCTGACTACAGGTACATCTACATCGGAATGGAAATGCTGGTTAATCCGGATGGGCTCCCAAATCAGGGACACCTTCATGTTGGTGATTGTGATTGTTCTTGGATGCATTTGTCCAATATCTTTTTTTTTTCTTCTTCATTCCCCCTGGTATCTTTTCCTTCTTAGACCAGTCCATTCCGGGATGCTCCTGGAATAGAGTTTGGATCGATTGTCCGGATTGCCATCTATCTGCGAGTCTGACCATGTTTCTGGACCGGGATCCAACAACGTTTCTACCGAACCGGTCTTCAGAGGATGGATTTTGCTGTCCAAGCCCGCCTTTATTTTTGGTCTTGTATCTATTTTGCCTTCCCCTGCTCAGCAAACTGTCTCTCCACCTCATCCGCAAACTCCCCCAATGTCGCATACCTCCACCCATACCCGACCTCGCCGGCATCATGCAACTGTTTGAGTCCTTTACCACTGCCCATACCCGCACCAGCACGATTAATCCAGACGGAACTCAAACCAGCCCTTTTCGCCGGGGCATGGTCATGGAACAGACTCTGCGCAACATGCAGAATATCGTCCTTGTCCACACCGGCATCCTGCTTGACATGTTCGATCAGGTAATCAAAGTTCCGGGGGTCGGGTTTATAACTCCCGATATCCTGGGCGGTGTAGACGCGGAAGAAGTCGATTTTGTTCTGCAGTGGGCCGGACAGCGTGCCCGAGAAACTGTCGCGGTCGACGTTACTCAGCGGCACAAGGAAATCATAGTATTTCCGCAGTCGGCGCATTGCGTCCACGGTGTCTGGAAAGGCGGGCCATTCGCCGATACTGGCGCCGAAGGCTTGGGCTTCTTGGTCGATACTAGGACTAGAAGGCAAGCCCAAGTCCTCGGCAAGTCGAAGATACGCTTTCCTTAGGATCTCGGAGTACTTCGCGCCTGGGTTTTCGGCCTGCAGTTGGGCTTCGATCTCGTTGAATTTGGCGGCTAATTTGAGCGGGCGGCCGGATGGGTTGGAGCGGCTGTCTTCGAGATATTGTTTTGCCTGGGCGGTGGAAGTGTTGGATTCGTCAATGCGAGACAGCAAGGGTTTGAGACGCTCCAGGATTCCGTGTTCCCAGTCGATCAGCGTGCCGTAGATGTCGAATGAGAGGAGTTTGAATGTGGGAAATGGTCGGCGCGGGACCGTGGGTTCTGGCATGGGGAGGGATTGCTCGGAGTTGTTTGACATCTTGTGGACTCGGGGTCGTTGATGGCTAGAAAGGAGCGGATGGGCGTAGTGGCGCCAATGGATCTTTAGGAATTGATGTTTGATGTAAAGGCTCGTGTATTGGTCTTTTTGTTTCTCGTCGACGTTCACGTTCGCATAAATATATTCTCTTCTCAACGCGGGGTTGAGTTGTGTGGGGGATGGACTCGATCTTATATACCAGGTACCTTTACCACTGCAAGCCTGAATGCAGTGGGTAGCCTTATCTCACTTTGCGGTCCCCATATTATCCGTCGATCAACTTGTCAGTTACGTGAGCTATACGCCCTTTTACGCTGGGGATTGGCATTGGCATTGGCATTGCTACCACCAGATTTTCGGGTATCTTGGTACCTTGTCACAAGGCGGAGACGGGAGACGTTGTCGGCTACGGCCGAAGCAACGTCGAATCCAATGTGAGGTTGATGCTCAATCGAACTCGTACTGCAGTGATGGGATTAACCGAACCACTGGCAATCCAACCTACAGCAAACTTGAACTGATACAGCTTGAACATACTGTAGTATAGGTAACATCCATATTATCCCGTACTACACCACCGGAGTAGATGCTGCCTCGGTCACTGCCCACCACCATCCATTATCCAGATCAAGCATTAACTGTAGCAATCTCGTCGAGACTGTCACAATAAATAACGACGGTCTACTACCTAGTACTGAACTGCCGCAGTATGGGGACTCGGAAGCGACCGAACCTCAACTTTCAAGGCTGATGAAAGTTGTTCGGAAAATGCCGAATCTGGACCCGAGCCACAAATGAATGTAGTAGGGCCACTCTTTTTGAGCGCCGACCGTAGCACGTTCCATCAATAATGGCCAACCCTACCTACCTACCTACCTACCTAGTAGTTGTGCAATAATGCCAAGGTAGCACAACTGGGTTATGGGTACCTAGTATCTTAGTTTCGATTTGGCTCGCCTCGCCTTCGAGCAGAAGAAGAATGAAGAAGAAGAATGCTAGTATCGGCCATCAGGGTCGAGGTGCGGATGTTGAACGACTGGGCGACAAAACGACAGCCCAGGTCAACACTGGCGCTGAACTGCCTGGTCTGTTCTGTGGTAGCACGAAACGGATAGAAGCAATGCAATCATGAACGAAAACATCAACTCTTCTTCATTATTCTTGAATCACTGCAGTACGGACTATCCGCCGTCGCTCATAGCACCAAGTAAGCCACCCTGGCCTTTCCCATCCGCAGTGCCGAGTCTATCTTGTCCTTCTCATGAAGGTGGAAGAAAAGGGTATCTTTTTTATGTGTCTTGTGGTCAAGTCAACGCAACGCAAAATATCATGGCAGGAGTGCAATCCAGGACTGCATTCGCAATCGGCACCCATCAGCCACCAGTAACAGGAACAGGAACAGGAACTGTGCAGTTCATAAGCAAGCAAATTCCGCCTCCATCAACCAAGGGCATGATACCCAGACCCACTTCGTCGGAAAATCTCTGTTCAGCGCTTGCTGGCTGAGGAAGCCTTGCTTCTTCTGGGACGCTTCTAACGTCCTCCGTGTAGCGGCGTACCGACCGAGTCCTGAACAGTTTGTTAGCGGCATAGTTGATATTCAGATCAAGCCATCAGCATCACCTTTTTCCGCTTGCGCTGGCTGCCGTAAACGTCCCCGTCATCACCGTCGCCATCTTCTGGGTCTGAATATCCCTCGCCATATCCCACAAAACTGTCGTCGCCATAACTTCGCTTCTTCCCACGCGTCTGGCGCTTGGGCTCTGTCGTGGTTGGAACCACTTGTTGCGCCGTGACTCCGTTGGGATAGCGCGAAAACCCCGGCTGGGCCGCGACAGGGGTGGCAGGCCGCGGCGGCGGAAATCCCGTCGGTTTGGGCTTATCAAACCCTGGGACGTCTTCCCAGTGAGTATTGTCTCGGACAGTTCCAGGCTGCATCTGCATGGCTTGTTTCAACTTCGCTCGAAAATCCGGCGTCACCTCGATCTTCGACTTGGCATGTTCTGCATTCCACTGTGCGTCTGGTTCAAGGCCCCAAGGCGACGAGCCTGCCATGCGCCGTAACGGGCCAGGTTGATCCTCCTCGACATTGCGCTCCGCTTTAACCGGTTTGTTCCGCCCAGCCAAACTAAAACTCTTGATCTGTCCTTCATACGACTTTCGCAGCTTGTTGATTTTCTCCCCAGTTTTCGGATCGATGCGAGCGACACTGTGTAGTAACGAATTCATCCCATACAGCGCCAGGAGGTGCTTCTGTGGATTGGGCCTCTGACGCTCGACTTCTGCACATGGTCCAACGCGTTAACAAAACCTGCAAAACAAGCACAACTACTGTAACTGTGAGTGGTGGGAGATTCAGGAGAGCCTTACTGGATCTGCAAAGAAGAAAGGCTTCGCCCATATCTTTCTGTAGCTGTTCCAGAGTCATCTCGCCCTCCGCATTTCGAGAAGTGTTATCCGCCGCGCGATCCAGGGAGTCTTGCGGCTCGTCCGCATTTTCTGTCATTGTAATGTCTGTATCCGTAACATTATGCCGGTCATGGTTCGTCGCTTGTGTCGGTGTCTGTACCTCGCTCTGATCCGTCTCGCCAAATCCAGCCCCATCAAGCCTTGGTCGCTTGTCCCGATGTTGGTCCAAATCCTCTGCCATACCAAAACTTGACATGCCCGTCACACTGTGCGCTGGAGTCGGAAGAGACTGCGGATGGATCGATTGCTGAGGAAGCGATGCGGAGGGGCCTTTTCGTGGTGAGCGCGGAGCCGATCGACTCGATCCCTCGTCGGTGTGTTGATGTTGCGACGTTCCATAGGCCGAGACATAACTCTTTGTAGCGACGGACATCAAAGATGGAGATTTGGGCGACTCCGACGGTGTCTCAGTCTGGTGCCGTCGCTTGAGACCCGATTCGGGTGGAGAGGTCGGCGAAAGCGGAACGGCCGTCGATGGGAACAGGAAGGACATCAACTGGTGCAAAAGAAACTCAGGATATGGGAGGAACGCCCAGCGACCGCCGTAGCAGATTTCTTGCTAGGCTGAGCGTGGGTGGTGTGTTGCTTCTGGCGAGCGCGGCGTCCGTTGATTCCACGTCAAAGCAGGGTCGCTAGTGATGAGAGTCGCCGTGGAGAATCGTTAACGGTATCTATATCGTCGGAGGTAAGGGGTAGATTGCTGGCGCTAGAGTCGGTGGTGGACAAGGATGGACGGGGTTCGAGTTGACAACGAACCGAATGTCAGTTGAATGAACGAATCTGACGAGCAGCCAGAAAGAGGAGGATTGCAGTCCAGCCTCAACTTGGAGCCTCCGGCTGGGGTGTCAGTCGACGCCGGTCACGTGGATTGCATAATAAATCGCGGATCAGTCACGTGAGAAGCTGCCTGCGGAGATGATGCAGGTCACATGACTTATACTTTACTGTACTGCGCCGTATAATCCTCCGTATTACCGGACTTGCGCA